>LPNX010057511.1:302040-382368 GCA_001517045.1 Pseudotsuga menziesii | reverse complement strand
CAATCACCCGAAAACAGTGCTGCAACAATGGCAAGTGTGAAGAAAATCTCGTTTTGGTCTTCGTTTTTATAGAACTCTTAGACGTCGCTATAGCGATGGAAAACATTGACTTTTTGCGCCATAGGTCAAGTTGACCGTTGTAAAAAGCCAGTGAAATCTCAATGCCCTAGGTCAACTTGGCGGTGCCGTCGCTATAGCGATGGATAGCCGTGGATACAGCGACGTCCAGTTCTTTAGCCGTGGATACAGCGACGGATAAGACCCCCTGCGTGGATACAGCGATGGCTAGGCGTGGATACAGCGATGCCTCATTCCTGTTGCTTCCGATTTTACACCAAAAAGTAAGAAACGTGGAAAACCTCCGTGGAAAAATCCACGCTTTTGTACTAGTGAGCAGAGACGATTGGAGATATAAGTTATGGTATTGAAATTGTGGAAGGTGAGTATCTCCTTCTTATTGGTAGAATGGGCATCATAGGATTGCATCTATGCCATGGGATAGAGTCCATTCATAGAATGGAGAAGAATAAGAAGAAGAGTATTTAGGATCTACGGAATAGCACAGTTTCGATCTTATGTGGGAATCCTCTATCATCCCCGATGGGTTGTTGTTGAGAGTACATATTTGGGAGTTATTCTCCATGAACTTATGTTGTATTAAGGTATGAGACTTATGTTTTAATCAAGTTTGGATTCTATGTTGTAAGTAGGTTCAGATATTCTCCTTGAACTTATGATTGTATTAATATTTGAGACTTGTGTTGTATCATGTCCAGAACTTATATTGTATTAAGTTCACATGACATTGTCATATTCGGGAGATATGCTTGTTATAATAGGATCTTATGGTTAATATCATGACCTTATGTTAAGGTCTGAGAGTTGTGTTGTATCAAGTCCAAAACTTATGGTGTATTAAGTTCACATGAATTATGTTGTATTAAGTCTCGAGGATATACTATCTGATGTATGGCTTGTCATGGTCAACATGTGATACAAGTCTCCTTTAGGGATTAACTAACCCTAGAGTAATTTAATTTAGAATATGACTGTATGACCTGGGGTAATACATATGATCATAGGATCAGAACAATTATTATGAGTATGCTTTGATATAGAATTAATGAAAACAAATATGGACCATGCAGAGAAAATTAATATGAACACAGAGATAGAGAAAGAATTCAAATTGCACATGCATGCATCTAAGTTAACTCGAATTAATAATACATTAGTTGAGTCTTAGTTGTGATAAAACAAGTTTAATTAATTAAGTAATCAACTCCTTAATTTATGCAAGTGGTTGTTGAAGATGACACTGATGGAGAAACACTTGTTACATTTAGTTCTATTTAGTTACATTCAGTTCTATTCAATTATGTTTAGTTACATTATGTTCTATTCAATTACATTAAGTTCTTTCTAGTTACATTATGTTTTGTTCAGTTGCATGCAGTTCCATTCAGTTGCAATTCCATTCATTTGCATGTAGTTCCAATTAGTCCAGTTCAATTCATTCATTTAACAACTCAGTTAGAGACATTTAAACTCATTGAATTAATGGAGGGAGCATATCTTCTTTGTGGGAAATAATTATGTCGTTCCAACATGACACCAAGTCAGTGAGGGTGCATGGTTGAAAATAAAACAATGTTCTTAGTGTTAACTACTTACTGAAGCATGTAATATTCACTACCTTCCTTGGATGACCTGATTTAACTTGTTATTAAAGTTCTATGCACTTGGCACTATCATCACAATGTTCCATTTGATCTCTACTCCTTGGTTCTCTTGGAGAAGGAAATATTCTATTGTGTTTTAATCAATATCTTCCAATTATCAATAATACTCTAAGATTGTTTTCTATGTTTTTATCCTATGAATCAGTGGAGGGTTTTCCTAGGGTATGCGTTCTATGGTTTGATTTATGTCTTTGGATTATTGGTGAGATTTATATGCACTGTTATTGTGGATTAAAGTTTTAAAGTTCAATTATCTTCATATTTTGATCAATCACTAACATGGTATCAGAACAAGGGCATGCAAGAGCTTAATTTTGTGCAAACATTCTAAGCCTCTGTAGATATTTAAAAAATTGAGCAAGATCTTGAAGTAATGGCTTCTATATCCATCGGAATAAAAGATAGACTCGAAGGAACATACACATTCAATACATGGAAGATGAGGGTGATCAATATTCTTGAGGATCATGACCTTGGTTCTTTTGTGACTTCAGTGATTGAAGAGCCCACTACAATTGTACGAAGAACAAATTACAAGAAAATCAAGCAAAGGAAAAGAGGATCATATATGACTCTGTGAAGGACAACCTCATGTCCGTGATCACACCATTGAATATGAAA
Organism: Pseudotsuga menziesii; assembly: GCA_001517045.1. Classification (NCBI taxonomy): domain Eukaryota; kingdom Viridiplantae; phylum Streptophyta; class Pinopsida; order Pinales; family Pinaceae; genus Pseudotsuga; species Pseudotsuga menziesii. The sequence goes on along the minus strand of LPNX010057511.1, from coordinate 380,005 downwards.
AAGGAGTGTTTGGACACACTCACAAATATTTATGAGAAGAAGGCCCCTACTCAAAAGAAGGATTTATAGAACAAGTTGTGCAACATGAAGATAGAGAAGGATGAGATTGTATCATCATTATTCACAAATATTTCACAAGTGAAGGATCAACTAGTAAGCATTGGTGTGAAGACGGGTGAGGATGATATTCTACAAACTACCATCGATGGTCCTCCCTCCTCATGGGAGACATTTCTTGCTGCATTAAATGGAAGAGAAGAGAAACCCAATTTTGAAAGACTTTGGCATGATTGCATACAAGAAGAAGGGTGCATCTAGAACAAGATGGTGAGCACTAAGGAGGAGAATATTTCTCTCACAACAAGAACCAAGAAAGAAAGAAAAATTTTTGCTCCCAAGAAGACTTTTTGTACAAAGAAGAAAGATATCCATAAATGTATGCCAAAAATAAAAACTAATATGTTTTTATGGTAAAAATCTAGGTCACTTCATATGGGATTGCAATACAAGGAAAAAAGAAGAAGGAAGAGTTCATGCATCCACCATCATAGAAGGAGGTGAATCTTCAGAAGATAAATCATCCAAGGAAGAGGATGATTGAAATGAATATTTCCTTTAGTGAAGAAGATAATTCAATCTTGATTTTATGGGATCCTTATTCCCATGCAGAGACACACCTTCTAGTACATACATTAAGTTTTCCTTTTTGTAGTGTTGTAAGTTGTAGTGAATATATAAGGACTCCACCTATCTCTGTAAGGGTGCAAAGATCAAGAGGGAGCCCACAAATACAATAAAGATGAGTACCTTAATTTTTTTATATGATTTGATAAGTCAGGTATAAAAGTTTTTTTGTTTTGTTTCATTATTGTTATATAGATATGTATTCCTGGACTTGGAATTGTGTTTAACATATACATTGTTTTTTCTATTCTTATTGGCATATTATTAATCTCATGAGTCCATATTTTGCGAGATGATATAGGACTGATATAACACTTATGTAGGACTTATGTATACTTGTATAGAACTGATATAATGCTGAAAACATCCTCCATAAGACATGATATTTAGGGCTGCATGATTGTTTCATAAACCGTGAAGATAAGACTACATGTTTGGCAAGATAGAGGGATTCATGCTTACCTCATGAGATATGAAAACAAGGCTCCATATTTATTTTATAAAATGATTTTTTTGGACTGATATAGGAATGATATAGGGATGCATATCAGTATATAAGATTATAATGGGTTATGTTAAGCCGGTTCGTCAATAACTGTACATAACTATGTAAATTATTATCAGTATATTGAGAGTATTTCATGTGAATAAAATTCATGAGTATGAAATGGTTCTAACCATTAGAATAATTTTTCTTGTAGGGAAAATTAATATTCCCTTACCTAAAAATTAAAGAATAACATGAATGTAAATTCATTCAAATGGGTGATCCTGAAAGATAACAGTTCAGGAGGTTCGTATGTCTCTTTGAAAGAAGACAAAATATATGGCTTAAGTCTATTATGATATATGTGAAGACACCTGAATGTATTCTATATTATTTAGGTTCATGTGTCAAAGAATAGCTTCATATATATATGAGAATAAGTATCTATGATGGAGGACCCATATTATGATTCTTACATTTACATGGCGAAGAGGGAGTTGCTAGTCTCGCTAGCTCTTGAAGAACCAGTGTAACGAGTTGATGTACCTCCTATAAAAGGGAGATATGCATGATGCTGATAATTCAGAAGGAAAATTAGAACAATATTCAAGAATCTTGTTACGATTCTTATGATTAGAGTTGTGACAATCACCAGATAATATTTTCCTTAATAAAGGAAAATGTGCAGTAGAGAACCTGAAGAGTTTCAGGATGATGGATTAAAAGTCCATAGCCAGCTATATGAATAGAAATATGAAGTTTAGATCAGATTTGGAATATCTCAAAAGTTAGGTGATATTAACCTGGTTAGTCACAGGTTCCAAGATCAGTCATGTTCTTTACAGTCTGTACATATACATGTACATAGCATGTGTTTTGGTACCTAATCGGTACAAGTGTATGTGGACTCAGATATGTCTTGGTTAGTGAAATAAAGTTTCAAATATATATGAAATATGGCTAGTATAGTGATCAAGGAAGATCACATGTGTTGTTCTAGATAGTGAATGTTGAAAAGAAATAAATATTTTTGATGTTTCTAGTAAGTTATATTCGATAAATGGTACATATCCATAGATGAGCAGCATTAACAACATTCTTACTAAAGCCTCTATTTGGTACAAGCTTGGTATAATACAAAAAAAACCCTTTAGTTGAAGAGGGAGTATTGCTGTGTCTTCATAGGAAGCAACATATAAAATATGCGTCAGTTAGTAATGGTACATGACTTAGGAATCCAGGGGTTGTGATACCTTGTGGAGAGAATCCACATGATTAGAGACATGGTCAAAGTCTCAGAGACCATTGATACTCAAGAAGAGTTATAGTCTGGACTATCAGAGAATAGTTAAACAATATTGGAGAGGTAATTAGGGTGCTGAAATATAAAGAGGAGGATCACTGAGAAAGTGATCATGACTTGAAGAACATCACAAAAAATGTCAAGCTCATAGAGAACTTCTCCAGATAGCAGAAGATTCAAGAAGTCAAAAAATGTTGAAGAGTGAAGGAAAATATAAGTCTTTTTTCTGCATGTTATTACACATTTGTTGTATAATGTTGTATGTGATGGATTTAGAATCCATGGTTTCTATTTTAGAGAAAATTTATTTTGGATTGGATCCAGATGATGCTACTTTTTGTAAGTAGATGGTTGGTATTTGAGAAGACTTGTTGTATTTTATGCTTACTACTAGGCATATGTTTGAGTACCTTTGAGGTACATTAGAATAGACTCTTTATTGTATTTGATACATGGTAGAACTATTATTTGATTGTGCTATCCAGTTATTGTTTTAGCCTGAGATAAGCAATGTACTTTGAGGCTATTACTACAAAAGCTAAGTGTATTACGACTAGTACTACATGAGCAAGATGTATATCTGAGAGTAATACAAAAGAAAAATGTGTTTTGCGGATAATACTACATACCGAGGAGTAGTGTATCTAGGGAAGATACCTACCAGGGTGAAATACTTGAGCCTACAATCATTAGGTGTTAATAGTCAAGATTTCTTAAACACCTTATATGCGTGTTATGATAAAAACACATTGAGATGAAGTTTTACTACATTGAAGTCATGGTCATGTAAAATGAGTTCCAGTACATAGGTACTAATGAGTAGATTGCAAATGTGCGGCAAGCCTCTATCTGTGACGAAGTTTAGACACTTCCGATATAATCTTGGTATGGCAGAGAATGTCTCCCTCGCCAAGAGGAGGTGTTGAGAGTACAACTTTGGGATTTATTATCCATGACCTTATGTTGTATTGAGGTATGAGACTCGTGTTTTAATCAAGTCCAGTATTTATGTTGTAATTAGGTTCTTATATTCTCCTTTAAATTATTATTGTATTAAGGTTCGAGATTTGTGTTGTATCAACTCCGAAACATATATTGTATTAAGTTCACATGACATTGTCATATTTGGGAGAGATGCTTGTACTAGGATCTTATGGTTAAGATCATGACCTTATTTTAAGGTCTGAGACTTTTGTTGTATCGAATCCAGAACTTATGGTGTATTAATTTTACATGAATTATGTTGTGTTAATTCTCTAGGATATACTATGTGATGTATGGATAGTCATGGTCAACAGGTGCTACAAGTCTCCTTTAGGGATTATATAACCCTAGAGTGTTTTACTTTAGCATATGACTATATGACCTGGGGTAATACATATGATCATAGGTTCAGAACAATTCTTATGAGTATGATATGATATAGAATTAATGAAAACACATATGGACCATGCAAAGAAAATTAATATGAGCACAGAGATAGAGAGATAATTCAAATTTCACATGCATGCCTTTAAGTGAACTCGAATGCATAAGACATCAGTTGAGTCTTAGTTGTGATAAAAAAATTTCAGTTAATTAAGTAATCAACTCCTTATTTTATGCATATGGTTGTTGAAGATGACACTGATGGAGAAACACTAGTGAAATTTAGTTCTATTTAGTTACATTTAGTTCTATTCAGTAACATTCAGTTCTGTTCAATTACAGTCAGTTATTTTCAATTATGTTCAGTTACATTTAGTTCTATTCAGTCGCATGCAGTTCCATTCATTTGCATGAAATTCCATTCATTTGCATGTAGTTCCATCCAGTGGCATGTAGTTTCATTCAGTTCATTCATTTAACAACTCAGTTAGAGACAGTTAAACTCACCGAATTAATGGAGGGAGCATATATTCTTTGCGGGAGATAACTATGGAGTGCCAACTTGACACAAAGTCAGTGAAGGTGCAGGGTTGAAGATAAAAAAATGTTCTCAGTGTTAACTACTTACTGAAGCATGCAATATTCACTACCTTCCTTGTATGACCTAATTCGACTTGTTATTAAAGTTCTATGCACTTGGAAAGATCATCACAATGTTCCATTTGATCTCTACTCCTTAGTGCTCTTGGCGAAGGAAATATTCTATTGTGTTGTAATCATTCTTTGCCAATTATTAATCATACTCTCATATTGTTTGCTAGGTTTTTTATCTTCCGAATCATTGGAGGGTTTTCCTAGGGTATATCCCACGTACTATGGTTTGATTTATGTGTTTGGATTATTGATGAGATTTATATGCACTGTTATTGTGGATTAAAGTTTTAAAGTTCAATTATCTTCATATTTTTCTCAATCACTAACATGGTATTAGAGAAAGGGCGTGCAAGAGCTTAGTTTTGTGAAAAAATTCTAAGCCTCACTATATCTTGAAGCATTAAACAAGAGCTTGAATAAATGGCTTCTATATCCATCTGACCAGAAGATAGACTCGAAGGAACATCCAAATTCAATACAAGAAACGAGAGGGTGATCAATATTCTTGAGGAGAATGACCTTGATTTTTTTGTGACCTCCGTGATCGAAGATCCCACTACAATTGCAGGAAGAAAAAATTACAAGAATCATCAAGCAAAGGCAAGGAGGATAATATATGACTCTGTGAAGGACAACCTCTTGTTGGTGATCACACCATTGATGACGATAAATTAGTGTTTCGACACACTCACAAATCTTTATGAGAAGAAGGCCACTACTCAAAAGAGGGATTTGAGGAACAAGTTGTGCAACATGGAGATGGAGAAGGATGAGACCGTAGCATCAGTATTCACAAATATTTCACAAGTGAAGGATCAACTAGTAAGCATCAGTGTGAAGACGGACGAGGATGATATTCTACAAACTTCCATTGACGGAATTCCCTCCTGATGGGAGACCTTTCTTGTTGCGGTAAATGGAAGGGAAGAGCAACCCAATTTTGAAATACTTTGGCATGATTGCAGCCAATAATAAGGGTGCATCTAGAACAAGATGGTGAGCAATAAGGAGGAGAATATTTCCCTCACAGAAAGAACCAAGAAGGAAAGAATTTTTTTTCTCCCAATAACACTTTCTGTGCAAAGAAGAAAGATATGCATAAAGGTATGGAAAAATCAAAACTAATATGTTTTTATTGTAAAAAGGCAAGTCACTTCATACGGGATTTCAATACAAGGAAAATATAACAAGGAAGAGTTCATGCATCCACCGCCGTAGAAGGAGGTGAACCTTCTCAAGAGAAATCATACAAGGAAGAGGATGATTGAAATGAATATTTCCTCTAGTGAAGAAGAGAATTCACTCTGGATTTCATGGGATCCTTATTCCCATGCAGAGACACACCTTATAGTAGATGCATTAAGTTTTTTTTTGCAATGTTGTAAGTTGTAGTGAATATAGAAGGACTCCACCTATCTCCGCATGGGTGCAAAGACCAAGAGGGAACCCATACAAATGATAAAGAGGAGTACCTTAAATTTTTTTGTATGCTTTTATAAGTTATAGGTATAATTTTTTTTTTTTTGCTTCATGATTGTCATATAGATTTGTATTCCTGGGCTTGGAATTATATTTAGCATATACATTGTTTTTTCTATCCTTATTGGCATATTATAAATCTCATGAGTCCATATTTTGCGAGATGATATAAGACTGATATAAGACTTATGTAGGACTGATATATACTGATATAGGACTGATATAAGGATGAAAACATCCTCCATAAGACATGATATTTAGGTTTACATGATTGTTTCATAAACCCTGAACATAAGACTACATGTTTGGCTAGATAGAGGTATTCATGCTTACCTCATGAGATATGAACACGAGGTTGTATATTTATTTTATAAAATGATTTTTTGGACTGATATAGGGTGAAATATCAATATATAAGATTATAATGGGTTATGTTAAACCGTTTGGTCCATAAATGTACATAACTATGTAAATCATTATTAGTATATTGAGAGCATTTCATGTGAATAAAATTCATGAGTATGAAATGGTTCTAACCATTAGAATAATTTTTATTGTAGGGAAAATTAATATTCCCTTACCTAAAAATTAAATAAGGACATGAATGTAGAGTCATTCAGATGGGTGATCCTGAAAGAGAACAGTTCAAGAGGTCCTTATGTTTCTTTGAAAGCAGACAAAATAGATGGCTTAAGTCTATTCTGATATATGTGAAGACTCCTGAAGATATTCTATATTATTTACGTTCATGTGTCAAAGAATAGCTTCAGATATATATGAGCATAAGTCTCTGTGATGGAGACCCATATTATGATTCTCACATTTACATGGTGAAGATGGAGTTGCTAGTCTCGCTAGCTCCTGAAGAACCAGTGTAACTAGTTGATGTACCTCCTGTAAAAAGGAGATATGCGTGATGCTCATAATTCAGAAGGAAACTAAGAAAAATATTCAAGAATATTGTTATGATTCTTATGATTAGAGTTGTGACAATCACCAGATAATATTTTCCTTAATAAAGGAAAATGTGCAGTAGAGAACTTGAAGAGTTTCAGGATGACGGATTAAAATTCCATGGCCATCTATATGAGTAGAAATCTGAAGTTTAGATCAGATTTGGAAGATCTCAAAAGTTAGTTGAGATGAACCTGGTTAGTCACAGGTCCCATGATCAATCATGTGTTTACAGTATGTACATATATATGTACATAGCATGTGTTGTGGTACCTATTTGGTACAAGTGTATGTGGACTCAGATATGTCTTGGTTAGTGAAATAGAGTTTCAAATATATATGAAATCTGACTAGTATAATGACCGAGGAAGATCACATGTGTTGCTCTAGATAGAGGATGTTGAAAGAAATAAATATTTTCAAGGTTTCTATTCAGTTATATTCGAGACATGGTACATATCCATAGATGAACAACATTTCCAACATTTTTACTAAATCCTCTATCAGGGACAAGTTTGGTATAATACAAAAAAATCCCTCTAGCTGAAGAGGGAGTATTGATGTGTCTTCATAGGAAACAACATATAAAATCGGGCCATCAGTTAGTCATGGTACATGAATTAGGAAAATAGGGGTTGAGATATGTTGTGGAGAGAATCCACATGGAGCAGAGACATGGTAAAAGTATCAGCGACTATTGATACTCAAGAAGAGTTATAGTTTGGACTGCCATAAAATAGTTGAAAATATTGGAGAGGTAGTTGGGGTGATGCAATATAAAGAGAAGGATCACTGAGAAAATGATCATGACTTGAAGAACATCACATACAATTTCAAGATCATAGAGAAATTCTCCAGATAGCTGAATATTCAAGAAGTCAACAAATGGTGAAGAGTTAAAGAAAATATAAAGATTTCTTTCTGCATGTTATTACACATTTGTTGTATAATGTCTTATGTGATGGATTTAAAATACATGGTATCTAGTTTAGAGAAACTTGATTCCATATTGGATCTAGATGATGCTACTTTGTGTAAGTAGATGGTTGGTATTTGAGCAGACCTGTTGTATTTTATGCTTACTACTAAGCATATGTTTGAGTACCTTTGAGGTAGATTAGAATGGGATCTTTATTGTATTCGATACATGGAAGACCTATTATTTGACTATGCTATCCAACAATTGTTTTAGCCTCATATAAGTGATGTAATTTGAGGTTAGTACTACAAAAGCTAAGTGCATTGCAACTAGTACTATAGAAGCAAGATGTATGTCTGAGAGTACTAGAAAAGAAAAATGTGTTTTGTAGATAACAATACATATTGAGGAGTAGTGTAACTTGGGAATATACCTACTAGGGTGAAAGACTTGATCTTACATTAATTAGGCATTAATAGTCAAGATTTCTCGAAAAACCTATATGTGTGTTATGATAAAAACAAATTGAGATGAATTTTTACTAGATTGAAGTCATGGTCATGTAAAATGAGTTTCAGTACACAAGTACTGATGAGTAGATTGCAAATTTGTGACAAGCCTCTATCTGCAACAGAGTTTAGACACTTCCGAGATAATATTGGTATGGCAGAGAATGTCTCCCTCGCTGAGAGGGAGTGTTGAGAGTATAGCTTCAGGAGTTATTTTCCATGACCTTATGTTGTATTAAGGTCTGAGACTTGTGTTGTAATCAAGTCCAGAATTTATGTTGTAATTAGGTTCAAATATTCTCCTTGACCTTATGATTGTATTAAGGTTTGAGACTTGTGTTGTATCAACTCCAGAACTTATATTGTATTGATTTCACATGACATTGTCATATTTGGGAGAGATGCTTGTACTAGGATATTATGGTTAAGATCATGACCTTATGTTAAGTTCATAGACTTGTGTTTTATCAATTATAGAACTTATGGTGTATTAAGTTCACATGAATTATGTTTTATTAAGTCTCGAGGATAAGCTATATGATGTATGGCTAGTCATGGTCAACATGTGCTACAAGTCTCCTTTAGGGAGAAATGATTAAGAAAACCTTCAAAATTATAACAAAAGGAGAGACTATAAGTAAACTTAAAAGTAGTGAAAAATGACTAAAAAGAGTTGAAACCATAAAATAAAAAAAACTATGAACAATACAAGCTAAGAAAAAATTATAACTTGAAAGAAGAAGGAATTATTAATTTATCTAATAATAATTTTCAATGTGTGTGTGTGTGTGTACAAAGAACGGTCAAGATTCGATCTTCATGGTTAAGGCACAATATTTGATTAAAGAAAAGGAATTCACTGATATCCATACCTTGCTCTTTCAAACTTGAGGAGTAAAGTAACCTAGATTCCATCTTGAACGATCAACTTTAGAATCAAATTTTTCTTCCACCTCTCAATAGAAACATAAAATAACTCAAAATAATTAGAAATTTTGATGTTAGTTTCAAGTTGAAATTCAACATCTTCATTAATATAACATGAACTTTTAGAAAAATGGATGCGTACCTCAACCTTGAAGACATGGTCACTAAGTTTTCCATAAGGGTAGAAAATATCTCAAATAGGATATTCAATATAATCATCATATACCAAGGAAAATCTTGGATCAAATGGGTTATATTTTTGGGTGGGTTATATTTTGGGGTGATGATGGAATCATTAAAAACTAAAGGTTCTAGCCTTGGAACAAAATTTAAAATTTCATTTTATTTTTACACATTAATGGATGAGTGAATATATATACTTTCATTGTCACATCCAAGGATTATCTCTTCTAAAGTTGACAATATAAGGTTTTCCTCATGAAAAATATACTTAGTATCTTCCTCTCTAGGAAAATAGGTAGTATGAAAGATCATTGAATCTAAATGATACCTTTCATAGTCAACCTCTAAAAGGATTAGAGAAAATAAAAAATTTATTGCATTCACCATCTGGAATTTTAATATCATGCACAATCATTTGGGAGAGGAGAGGGTCTTCCAAATAGTAGGTATTTGAGGGGATTTTAAAATGCCAACATAATGGATGGATGATGATGCACAACTATGCAATATGATATATATGCAACCACCCACCATATTACATTTACATCATTTCATGATTAATATACACATACACGTACCCTGACAATTCAACCATACATCCTTTGGTACAGTTGTTGTTCAATACTCTTGAACTCTGGGCATATTTCCAATTCTTGTCATCTTCAAAATTGTCACATCAATTATAGACTTGAACATGGGTTTATTCTAAATCAATAGTTCATGTTAGAGAAATAGTAGGTATTTAAGGGAGATTTGAAGGCTTGATTGTGGTAATAAATGACATTGGTGTCCAATACCTTGATTGGGACAACACTGATATAATCCATAGAAATGGAATCCCAAATGCAAGAAGGAATATGGAGAGGTTGATAAATTTCAACTTTATGATTGATAGTTTTAGCATGATGGATTAATTCTTATACAAATTTGTGCAAGGATTGCCAACAAAAGTGGAATTGTAAGTGATGGAGGGTTTTATGAGTGTGAAAATGTCCACAATTGGATGAGGAATGGGCTTCCTTGACTAGGATCAAGAAATTTGGGGGATGAGGAACACATATTTGATTTAATTTGTAGAGGCATTATTCATGGAGTTTGTAGTCTAGGAGTGGGGTTTGGTTATTGTTGGTAAGGCTCTACAAGTCATGAAGTGCCGTGGTGAAGGAGGGATAAGAATTATCCAATTGCTTCCAATTTTCGAAAGAAGACACCACCATAAGAAATGTCTAATCTAAGAATAATTTCAATAGGTGATGAACTCCAAAAGGCATACTAATACTTCTAAAAAATGTGATGCCACGGGATAGAAAAAAAGTTTTATGGACAACATTATTCCACCCCCTCAAATTCACACCAAATTCTAAATTAACACCCCACATAATGATAGGAATTGAAAGAACATACTATAGTGTAACTATCAAGTAATGCACCTTACCTATTGATGTATTATTGAGCGATGTGCCCTCATGCATAATAACCTCTCTCATGGGTGAATCTTGATGAAGAGCCATGCTATGTTGAGTTGGAAATGCATGTCGAACATGTTAGAGATTTGATATATTAGCATAACTTTAATTAATCGCAGAGAAAACAAAAATAGGATCAATAAAAGGTAACCATGCACAAAAACAAAGATACATGGAGCAAACCTGGGTTTGGCCCACGCATCCCAAAATCTCTTGAAATTGGAGCAAAAGTATCGTCAATATCAACCCCCTCTTTTTGAGAGAATCCTTTGCCAACAAATGCGGCCTTCGAATTACAAACTATAAAGATCTAGAATCAGATCTTGTATGTATCACTATAGTACTATAAAATTATGTAATTTTTGTGGAAAAGAAAAACAATACCTCAATATCCTTCATGTCCAGCATGCCCCAAAAACAATGAGCTATAATAACAATTAAAGTACTGAAAACAATAACAGTAATAACAATAACAATATAATAATAATAATAATAATAATAATAATAATAATAATGATAATAATAATAATAGCAATATATATCGGATATAAATTAATTATAAACTCAACGTCAGATATTAGGGCATAACTCTCTTATCTTCAGAAAAAATGCTTCTATTAAACGAAATTTAACCTCTTAGTGTTAGGTTACTTGCATGAGACTCAACTAGACCAACATACCCATGAAAGGAGAGAACCCAGAACTGGAAAAGACCCTAAAAAAGATCATCCAACCCTCACAAATATAAAATAGTAGCATCATAGTAGTACAACCCACTCACAATAAAAAAACAACAACAAAGTACTCCAAAAAAGTCATAGAAGGTAGCGCTATTGTGGATGACACCTAAGGAGGGATATTAAGGTCAATGCAAGGGTGGACAACAATCCTAAGGTGTCACTCTAGTCATCAACACGATGAAATCCAACATTTAAGGGTTGTATATCTCAACGTTACCATGCAAGGGTCAATCATGAGTCACCTTAAGGCTAAATATTACATACAAGTAAACATGCAAGTCAACGTAACATAACAATGCAACATGACATCATACTAGGTTCATGCACATCAAGTTAGGGTGAGGTTAGGTTACCCGACCTTCTCAACTATATGTGTTTATACGTCTCATGTGTCTCATGCAAAGATTGGAAGTTCATGTGGTCATCTCATCACTGGATAAGGAAGCTCATGTGGTCATCTCATCTTCCTCAGGTTAACACAGTAAGGGGTGGCCATCCCCTTGAGGATAACCATAGTCATCAGAAGATGTCACACATATTAAAAAATAAGCTATGCAACAAATTGAACAAACATTTCGCATATAAATTTTAAAAAGAAGAAATATATGTATATTAATTGTTTTAATTAGCACAATACTATCAAACAGAGACATTCAATAATCATTAAAGTACTGAAAAGAAAAATAGTAATAACATTAGTAAGATAATTTAAACATAATTTTCAACTTTTTCAACTTTAGAACTCTTCCATGATCCTTGTGCGAAAGTTGGTCTCTGATATGCACAACAACAATAATACAAAAGCAAATTCAAGAGCAGTAAAATAATCAGAACTTAGTATCAAAAGATACTGGTTTAGACCTTCTTGATATTCATACAAATTTAGCATTAGACCTTGTCTTTCAAGAAAAAAGTCACCAAGGAACGAGATCATACCTTGAGAGAGAGAGGGTTTAAGGTAAGCACACATATTAAAAGGCTATAACAAAAAAAATCCAAGAAGAGGGTTGTAGACAACAAGTGAAGGATAACTTAATTCAAGTTGTTGCATTTTATTGTTGGTTTGAATTGCTATATGTTTAGTTTCAATTTTAGAGTTTAATCATGCAAGTTGTTCATAATTGATGTTTCCAAGAGAGTTTTCTCCAGCAATTAAAACTCGTACAACTCATTTACATGGAAAAAATATACACTCATCCTTTGCATGGAAAAAACATTCATGTGGAAGAATTATCAATTTATATGTTTCCTCTGTGAATGATAAAAATTTATCTAAGGCATACCCATTATAAAACAAAGAGACAGGATGATATGTAGAGGTAGTATTCATGGAGTTGGTATTCTAGGAGTGGGGTTTGGTTATTGTTTGTAAGGATCTACAAGGCATGAAGTATTGAGGTGAAGGAAGGATAAGAATTGTATAATTGCTTCCAATTTTTGAAAGAAGACACCACCATAAGTGACGCCTGATCTAAAAATACTTTCAATAGATGATGACCTCTAAAATGCATACTAACACTTCTAAAAAATGTGATGCCATGGGATGGAAACATAGTTTATGGACAACATTATTCCACACCCTCAAATTCACAACAAATTCTAAATTAACACCCCACATAATGATAGGAATTGGAAGAACATACTATAATTGGAAGAACATACTATAGTGTAACTCTCGAGTAATGCACCTTACCTATTGATGTATTATCGAGCGATGTGCCCTCATGCATAAGAACATCTCTCATACAAGTGTGTCATACCTCCTCAAACTCCAAGCACTCAAACAGTAAAAGGATAATGGAAAATGGATTCAAAGCAATAAGAGACGAAAAATAAAATAATCTCGAAACCATGAGAGTTGCAAAGAAAAAATTAACATGTTAGAGAGGAAAATATGCATCGAGGAGTAAAGTTTACAACATTGTGCTAGATGCAAAGTAGTAAGATAATTTAAACATAATTTTCATCTCTTTCAAATTTGACACTATTCCATGATCCTTGTGCTAAATTTGGTCCCTGAGGTGCACAATAACAATAGTACAAAATCAAATCCAAGACCAATAAAATAACTAGAATTTAGTATCAAAAGATATTCCTGATACTTAGACACATTTAGGATCAGACCTTGTCTTCGAAGAAACGAGTCACCAAGGAATGAGATCATACCTTGAGAGAGAGAGGGTTTAAGGTAAGCATAGATCTTAGAAGGCTATAACAAAATGGTCGAGGAAGAGGGTTGTAGACAAAAAGTGAAGGATAACTTAAATCAAGGTGTTGGATTTTATTGTTGGTTTGAATTGCTATATGTATAGCTTCAATTTTAGAGCTTTTTTTTTGCTTTAATCATCCTTTGACTTGCTGGGCCAGCCTTTGGTATGAGAAACCACAACCCAAGGGAATCTAATCCGTTAAAATCACCAGGGATCACACTCGGCCTGGTCCGCACCAACCCTTAGCATGGTTGGATTTAGATGTCGCCTCCCAGGAGCAATGTGTTTTTATCTCGGGCCACCTTGCACAACGAAACCCGTCTTGAGAGTTTTATCTACTGGAACTTGACTTCAATTTTAGAATTTAATTGTGCAAGCTATTCATAATTGATGTTTCCAACAAATATTTTTTCCAGCAATTAAAACTAGTTCAACTCATTAACATGAAAAAATATACACTCATCCCTCTGCATGGAAAAAAGATTCATGTGGAACAATTCTCAATTGATATTTTTCCTTTGTGAATGATGAAAATTTCTCTAAGGCATACCCATTAGAAAACAAAGAGATGGGATGATATCATAACTTTTTGTAAAAAAAAAAGTTTTTCTCGTAATGATTCCACTTCCAAGGACAAATCTAGCTATGGGTAAGCTTATTACTGCAATTCATGGAGGGAAAATAGGAGCAAATCTTATACACAAAAAGACTTATCTCTTATTCTAGAAATTGAGTTAATGGATTAACTGAAAGAAGTTGACATTTTATCAGGCACTAATAATTTTCATTGAATTCACCTTCAAGTTTGTTTCATTCTTATAGTTTTTTCACGATTACAAATTATGTTTCTCTTTTATTAATGGTTTCTTTTGTTGATTATTGAATTCATCAATGATTGCAGACATTGAAAATATATTATTACAATTCAGCCACAAAAGCGAAGACTTGGCATGATCCAAGAGAAATAACTTGAACATATTTTCACTATTGTTTTGTTTCCTCGAGAAAGGGAAATTGTAGGTAAGTAATTAAAGGTATATTTTTTTAGGCCTACATCATCCACCCCTAGGTGTTGATTGGGAAAGAAGTGGGGAACAAAGGTTGGGAATGGACCAACAAAACTTTAAATACTTGGGCTTCAGGAACAACAAATTCAAATCTTGATCATTCCACTAATGCCATATATTCCAATGTTGAATGCGTTACCAAATTCCATGTACAGTAACAATATTATAACTGGTGAAAATAAACAATAACAATGTATAGTCAAATAACAACGTTATGCAGTCCACTTTACATTCATGACCCATAAAGAAGTTCATGGTTCCATCCCAGACTCAGAAAAGGTGGAAACATAGTCATTTACCCACAAAGAAGTTCATGGATCCATCCCACGGTTGAGTCACAACCTAGTCACAGTTTAGCCCACAATTCAGGATAGCCCACCAGTCCAAGTTTATTTCACATTCCAAGTTTAATCAATAGTCCAGCCCACAACTAAGCCTCACAACTCAACTTTAGGGCACACGGATCAACATTAGGATTGTTATAGAGGAAAGTTTCCTATGGCTAGGGTTTAAGAGGCCATCAACATACTAGGGGTTGAAAGGTGGATGTATAATGTTCAGAAAGCATATATAAGCAATTTTTAGAGATTAGAATGGTTCATACCTTAGCCAAACGAAGGTTGATCCAAGCAGCCACTCAATCCTCTTCTTGATCCTCTCTCGCTCCTCTTCCTCCAAGAGACATGCAAAACAAGTTATACCTTCCTCAAACCAATATGACTAAATGTAAATCAATGATAATCAAAGCAATATGAGAAACTAATCTAATCATCATAAACATCTAATCACATAATCAAAACATAGATTCAAATACACATTGAACAATAATTTGGGAAGAAGAAGGACATCACATCTTTATTGATCTTGAAAACAAGTACAAATATACGTTCTCTTCAAGTTGGGCACCTCACAAAACCTTGATCTGGTTCTGCTACTTCTCTTCTCTAAGGAACTCAGCCTCTAAGCTCCATAACACAAGGAGAAAGCTTCTAGGGAAAAGGTGTGGGAAATGAGAGTCCCAATTCCTCCAACATAACAATGAAAAGATTCAAGTCCCCTCTCATGGACCTCCCTACCTCTATTTATATGCTTGTGAAGAGATAGGGTTGAACACAAAGTATTTACAACTAAAGGAGTCGGTTGTATAACTAACCAAACTACCCAAACTTCTAAAAACATATTTTTTGACATGAATACACGGGTTGCAGAGACATCAGTTGCATATGCAAGAGGTATACGCGGGTTGAAATGCAAATAATCGCGTATGAAACATGGGTTGCAATGAAAATAGTCATGTTTTCAGGGTATACGCGAGTATTATATAGACAAGTCGCATACAATATGTGGGTTTCCTTAAGGAAACTCGCGTATGCATAAAAAATCTAATTTTTAGGGTACTTCTGTGAAATTTTAGACTTTGGTGTCTTCTAGAGAGTTTTAGCTAACTTAGATACCTTTCCAATGGTGTATAGAATAGGTAAAATGGAGTTACATAAATCTAGATATTCCTCCAATATAGGTTTTTTTTCAGTGACTTTCATGAAGTGTCGACATGCGACGAAATCATGGGAAAATGGTCATAGGAAGAGATGTGTCATTTTGAGCTATAATAGATGCCCCATAATGTATGAGGTTAAAGGGGAAGAATATAGCCAAAATACATTATAAAGGAAACAACTGAGTATGGAGAGAGCAGAGAATCCAAGATCAAAAGGCTCGAACAAAGGTACCTAAAAGAGAGATAAATGTTAGAAAAAACTGATCTCTAGGACACACAAGTCCATATACAAAACATTGCCATAAAGATATAGGCAGATCCAACATATGTATAACTGATGAAACTATCATGGTCTCTCAATATGCAAAAATGTGCCATATAAAATCTAAAGGAGTCATGTCCACAAATGAACAAGGTGGATCCATGCTCAACAATCGATCATAGCCACAAGAATACAAGGTGGATCTATGTCTTAGCAAAATGTCATATAAAATGTGACAAGGTCTTACGCAACTTGGGCAATAGAAAAAGATGACGATGCTACTGTTGGCCCAAGGTCTTCAATCTAAACCGCCCAAAAGGTACGAATCCTAACCATGCGAATAAAGGAGTTGAAGTCAAACATGGAGGAAATCGTCTGATTATCGGTCAATAATGAAAACTGTTAACAAATGTGAGGGAAACCACAATTATTAAAAATGGTCCCTAAGGTACCTAGTAAATTCTAACAAGTGTGAATACAAGGAATTGAAGTCAAACACTTGAAGAATCCATCGAGTAGGAGACATTAAGGTATTCCCACTACCCAATAGGATTGCCACTGCTAACTGCAATCCACAAGGTACTGTCATAAAAATCTAAATCTCATTCCCAGAGCAAGATGTGTTGCAGTCGATAGGAAGAGATCCATTGGAAGCAAGGCATTAAGGCATCCTTCATCATCCAACACAAGGTAAGTCAAAGACTAGTTGGATCTGGAACTAGTACTAAATTTCACGATAAGGACCGCCGAAGACATGATGTAATGAACTGATACCAGGGAATGACCGACACAAAAGGTCAAGGAAACTGCAGAATGGATGACAAAGGTTTAATCCTTGAACAGTGAGCATGGAAAAAAAGTGACTTAGGTAGCTTTTGACACAAAAGGACCAACGACACAAATCTGCAATGTAGGAGACATCGACAAATTCCCCATATAATTGGAAAAGATACCAATTGGAGGAGTACAAAACTATGAATCAGGATAAGGTCAAAATACTAGGACCCAACTGTTGATAGAATCAAAACTGGTTCTTTGTTCAAGGAAACAAGACTTGCTGCCATGATTTAAAATACATGTGAATGAACTTCCCTTCCCCTCTTTCTTTTAAAGGTTTAATGAGCCCAAGAAAGAAAACTCGAGACCTTCTTCATTTTTGGAAAGCTCGAAGAAGAGACAGGAGAATGTTTGATAAAGAACTGATTCATGGATTTTATGAGCCCAAATTAGTGAATGCTCGACGGTGTTTTCATAGTTTAGAGAGTTTGAAAACTCCAAAGAAGACTCCAGGGGGGGGCTTTTTTGTCCAATTTAGTCTCCTGAGGCCGGATAATTATAAAACAAACCACATAAGAACTCTATTAGCTTTCGAAGAAGTAAGGTGCACCTTTTTCATACTTAGTCAGGGAGGTCCAAAAAAGGTTAAATTACCACCTACCCAACGCACCTTCAGAAGTGGCAGATAGCCTGAGTTTAACAAGTGTGAAGGAAGGTAAGATCACTTGGAAAGATCCATTTGATTACGAGAAATGGGTCTTACAACAGTAAAATCGATGCTTTGTTCTTTAGGGTTTAACGAGCATGACAAAGACATAAAGTACGCTCATAATATTTTTCATGTTTAGGTCCAGAGCACGAAAAGAGAAAACTAAGTTCATATTGGGTGCTAATTTTTCGTAAGTTTTGTCCCTGAGGTTTGGAAAAGTGATAAACCTATGCCTGAGAATACTCTTCTTGATTCCAAAGAAAAGAGAGTGCTCCTTTCTCATATTAATCCACATGGTCCGAGAAAGCGATAACCTACCACCAATGTGGATTCCCATTCACATATTCTTAACGAGCTTGAACGAACACGTTTACTCGGTAGTCAATTCTATTTTGAGGAGTCAGACTTGGGCCTAAAGAAACTCAATATCTTTCCCGTGAAGTTTTAACGAGTCCAGAAAATTCAACTCGCGGCCTCCTTACTATTTTTAACGAGCTCGAAGGAGAGTAGAAAGAATTCTCTAAATGTGAGGAGACGAGTGTCATAGGAAAGTGAAACTAGTTCAAAACACAAGGAACAAACCTATGCATAATGCAAGGAACATGAGTAGGATAAATACACTCAGGGAACGTCTCCTCAAGGTAAATGGTGTCAAGTTTTAAAGGAAAAATGATACAAGGCTGAGCAACGATGAAAACAAATATGAGGGATTATACAACGAGCTAAAAGCATGGAAGCCGACATCAGGCTCAAAAGCGCGAGTAGGGAACATGCAAATGCAGTTACAGGTTGAACAACAAGACAAGGCCAGTAAATAGTTGTGAATCCAACTAAGAATCTTGTATCTAAGAAATAACAACATCATGATCATATTCAGAATAAAATATCCAATGCAGGTCACTTTGGCAGGAATAGATGTGGCTTTTCTATCTTCTACAAAAGGTGTAGTCAAGGCATAATCAAGGAAAGAGGAATCTATAGGGCCAAGGCCTGAGGGTTCACAATTAGTAAGATCAAACTTAGAAGAAAAGCAAAGATCAATAAGGGAGGTAGAGTCTGCAAGAACAAAATCAATATCATAGGAGTTGAAAAATTCATAAGAAAAATCAAACTCATCAGGATCACTGACTTGTTGTTCGACAGGAGAGTCCAAAAACTCAAAAATACCAATAGAAGGAGATCGATCAATAGAAAGATCAGTATTATTAAGAAAGTTAGGATTAGACTTAGTCACAACTGAACCAAAATCCAAAAAAAGGTTAGACTGTATCAAATACTCTAGGAAGACTTCATCCCAAGGAAGGAGATCATCCAAGATAGGACACATGTCTAAACTTTCAAATGGATCGACAGAGTGGAGAGCAGGCTCCATAGTCTGTATAGGATGACTCACCTGGTCAACTACTGGGACCAAGTCTTGAGAAGGTAAGCATGAATTAAGAGGCTGCTTCTCAATAGAAATTGAATGCGAAGGACATGAGGCGACATAGGTCACTAGTGGTGGGGTAGTGTCTATAGAAACACTGGGTATCAATAAAGGAAAGACTTGGTCTCTAGTTGGTTCAGGAGATGGATCAAGAAAATCCAACTGATCGATAGTGACAATTTCTTCGCCATGATTAAAGTACATCACATGAAAGAATGTTGACACCACAACTTGCATGGAATGCACATAATCACATCCGAGGAGCATATTAAATTCCAAGGGGTCTTCTATCACCATGAAGTCAACTAAGATGGTCTTCCTACCCAAAGTAACAGGTGTTTGAGCAAGAATTCCCAAGGCTATACAAGTTCTTCTATCAAATGCCAGTAACTAAGTAACAATCAAAACAAGGTTGGGAGATCCCATGCCTTGCTAAGCACGAGCAAACAAAATACTAATTGAGGCTCCTTCATCAACAATACAATGAGAAATCGTGTATGGTTCGACTTTGATATTTATTTGGAAAGGTGCATTAGAAGGAAGGCGCGGCTCAACTAGGCTATCCCAATCAAAAGGAAGCAATCCGAGAGCTTGGTGAGGGTTTATCCGAAGCGATTTCAGTGCCCCCTTGTTCAGTAAGTTCTAAACTGGCAGTGAAGAAAATGTGGCTAGCAGACACTTCACTCTCCAAAAGAAGAGTGGGATCGATCGAAAATGGAACCGATTCAACTGCTTCATGAAAGTCACTCTCTCAAGGGAGAGTGGGATTGACCAAATGTGACATTGGTTCAATCACATCAGGATCACTCTTCAAAAGAAGAGTGGGATCGACCAAAGCTGAGATTGGTTCTACCACTTGATTAACCAAAGGTTGAGTAGGTTGTTCAGGAGAAGGAAATTCTTGAGTCTCGTACCACACTCTTCGCACCTATGTGATAGCAGGGAACTGGTGAGTAAGGTGATCTCCCTTGCATAGCTTACAAGGGAACTTAAGTTTGCACTTTAAATGACCAGTTTTCTCAGCGGTGTCAACATGACTAGCAGTGGATGACTGTTTTCTCTCAGCATGATCTATAGAGGCTGAGATTTTTCCCCCAGCATGACCACCAGAGGCTGGGTGACTGGGTCCAACCTGACTAAGAGAGGCTGGTTGTTGAAAAACTTTAGGATGTTCAAAAATAGGATGAGCATGAAACCAAACTCTTCGCACCTCCATGATAGAAGGGCATTTATAAGTAAGGTGGTATCCCTCACAAAGCTTACAAGGAAACTTAGGCTTGTGTTTTGAACAGGTAGTCTTTTCAATAGTGTCAACATGAATTGCAGTGGCTGACGGATTGTCTTCAGCATGAACCATAGAGGATGGGAGACTACTCCTAGCATGACCTGCAAAGGCTGAGAGACTGGGTCCAACATGGCATGCAGAGGTTGGATGGGAACCACCAGTATGAACAACAGAGGCTGAATGGTTAGGATCAACATGCTTTGTAACAGTTGAGTGTGTGCCCCTAGAATGAATTTCAGAGGCTGGGTTGATGGATCCAACATGACTTATAGAGGTTGCATGGGGAGGTTCAACTTGAACATCAGAAGTTGAATGAGTGACTAGATCCAACGTGGCCTGAAAGGTTGGAAGGATCCCACCAGCATGATCAATAGAGGCTGGATGGTGAAGATCAACTTGACTTGTAGAGGTTGAGTGCTTAGATTCAACATGACCTGCAAAGGTTGGATGGGTGCCCCCAACATGAACCATAGAGGCTGGGTGGTGAGGTTCAAGTTGACCTGCAGAGGTTGAATGGGTGCCCCCTTGCTTATGTTCCTTCTTCCTATTCCTCCTTCTTTTACTCCTTTTAGACTGTCGGTTACTAGTATCAGTACTTTCACTGCATGATGTAGAAGGAGGAGGAGAAGTAGCTACAGGTGAAGGGGAAGCAATGTTTTGATGCCCTTGATATAAGGAGCTTACTTGAGAAGCATCAGGAGCATTCAGGACAGTTGGAGTTGAAAACAACCACACTGGTATCCCTAGGTTGAATCTAGGCAGATTCAAGGTGGCCATCGAAGGAACACCAACATTCCCTGTGAGAGGAATAGTACAAGGAGTTCCCAGCATGGGAATCTCTTGGTTGGTGTTCAAAGGGGTGTTAGCCATAGCTTCAAACAAGGAGACAAAGTTTGAGGTCGACAGACAAAAAAAAGTGCAAAGCACACACCTGAAGGAAAACTAAGTACATACAAACCATAGAGCACTCACTAAAATTCCTAAATCCAAGCACACAAATAGGTATAAGATATTCTTTACATAAGAAAGCCGATAGACAGTTACTTGGCGTTCGTGTAGATGTTCTTAGGCACAAGCAGAGGAATCACCCACTGCCCTTCCACACCTTCTACCAGGGTCACCTTCTAATCCCATCTAACGTCAACCAGAAATAGCCTTCCGGTGTACCTGTGTATGAACCCTAGATACCAAAGAGACTAAAGGCTATCTTAACTATATTGACAGTCTGGGAGGATAGTTGCAAGCCTGGTTCGTATGCATGGGTAGGGTAACAAATCCCGAAACCCTGTCAACACCAGGCACCACACAGGGCTGGGAGGGTGGTATTAACAAAAGTCCCTAGATGCGTAAAAACCTTGGTCTATGCTTTGACAAGGAATCAAAGGGTTATCTCCTCAGTCCAAGCCTCCATGCGACCTCGTGCTTAACTCTCGTTTGAGAGGAGCTTCCCTGATAAAATAGACATAGAAGAGGATTTACCTAGTGATTGGCCAACTACGTCTGAAATTTAATACTTGTGGAGAGTTAAAACTCCCTAATCAAAAGTCTAGCCTAAGCTAGTTGGTGTATGAGCCTATAAAATAAAACTTACTAATAATTTTTAAATTATATCGTTCATTTTAAAAGGCATTTTTTTAGTCAGAGGGTAAATGGCATGACACTTATATGGTGTTTTGACTCAAATTTGAAACAAAATGACTAAGTGTTGGAGGGACTAGCCGGTGAGACGACTAATCGAATAGCCAACTAATTAGAGATTAGGTCGGCCACGTAAGGCCGTGTCGGTTGACCGAACCGACATGTAGTTATATGTAACTGTTTGTAAATCATATATATTAGGCTGTTGAGCCAGATGAGAACTCGGTTTAGTTCTGTGTATGTATGGACCCTCATGATATAATATAATCTGTTATTATATATCTATGTTCTTATCTCTTGTGTCTGTTATGTCTGTATGATTCAATGTGTATTATTGGTAACGCTCTGTGATCTGTGAGATTGCAACATTGGTTTCGTTGCTGGTAGTACATATCTGTGATGACTATAAGCAGATGATATCAAAACAGGAGATTAAGAACCGGTGGGAGCGTAAGATAGCAAATTATTTGCAGAATTATGAGAGAAGAAATAGATTAACCACTGCTTAGAAGAAGGATAAATTCTTTACTAAAACTCATGAGAAGTTCGTAGAATCGGTACCCTAGCTTTTGAAAAAACTTTTGGATGAAAAAGACGGAAGCAACTAAAAAGTCACGCAACGGCCAACTGCCACTTAAACTTAAAGAATAGACAAAACTACCAAGTAGTCTACCAGAAAAACACAGTTGCACAGAACAACAACAACAACCATCAAAGCAATGATCAAAACGAACCGAATAATCAAAGATATGAAGGCCGTCGATATGAGTGCCGCTTCAACAACCATCGTGGAGGATATGGAGGTCGAGGTTGATTCTCTGGGAATAGCGACAATCGACCATGTCGGCCCATCCAATGTTTTGCATGCTATAAAGAAGGTCATCGATATGCAGACTGCCCATACAAGGACATAACCAATTTAAAATTTTGTACTAGCTTTTGGAGTCGGTGATCACTCATTAGAGGATTTCCCTACTATGCTTGATAAAATCAATAAAAAGATAAACGTTAATTTCTTGTCATGCGTTCAAAAACATGATGTAATCAATACAAAGAATCTGCATATAGTAACCCGACAAGGGACAAAAATTGGGAGTGATAATCCACGCATAAGTAAAATAAAAGAAAAGAACGATTATCCTAACCCATCTAAACAAAAACAATTATATAATGACACAATGAATATATTTAAAGAATTTGCTAGACAAGAAGAAGCTGATAATAGTTGACAAAACACAGTTAAAGAATTAATACGTTTAGTACAAGATGATAAAGCGGTATCTCAATTCATTGAATTATTGTATAATATGAAGCATAATAATAATATAGAAAAACAAACAAAAAACATATACAATTTAAACCAAAAGGACAAAAGTGATGCTGACCCACTTGTCGACCTAAAAACCGAAGGATACCATGTTTGACAAGTTGTACTTGACTTCGACTGACAAGTAAATATTATGAATCGTGACACTTGGGAACAATTGGGTAGACCTCGACTATATGAGTCAGGAATATACCTCAAATTAGCTGACCAAGGTCTGATTGAACCTATCAGAGTTTGGAGAAATGTCGATACGACAATAAAAGGAATATCGACCAAAGTTGACTTTGAAATTATTGACCCTAAGGAAGGATCCAGTTCCTTCCCAACTTTAGTAGGCGGACCATGGAGAAGAAAAATGAAAGCATCAATATATTTAGATAAAGAAAGGATAAAACTAAAAGGGAATGGACAGAAAGTTATAGTACCTATCCATCCATCCCAAGGAGAACCCTGGATAGAACCTATTGATGAAGAAATCAACATCCAAAAATTATATCAAATACAAAATAATGAAGACTACACAGAACCCAATGTCTATGGCAAGATTCACTTAAGAAATCAAGATTCAGTAGGATACAACTTAGACACAGAATTATATGATTGGGAAGTTGAAAACTAGGAGACACAAGCAAGAGGTTGCTGGACCATTCAAACAGTGCAGAAGAAACCAGTCCAACAATGTTTCTTAGTTTCCATCACCCCAAAAATATTCGAAAAGAAAAGCAAGGAATACCCTACTATAAAACCAACAAATATAAGTATCAGACAAATCCCATGATACAAAGAAAGAGAATCACCAGTTATGCATATAGAACAAGCATCTAAAAACATTAGTGAACATGGCCTATTACAAAGCTTAGTAGAAACCTTCATAGGACAAGCTACTAGATGGTGGGATACCCATCAATCAAGATTGCAAACATGGACAACAACTTCGACTTACTTTGTAGAAATATTCGAAGGAAAGAGGCTAACCAAATAAGCACAAATACCTATGTTCATCTAGGGGCAGGACCCAGAAGAACACATAAATACATGTGAAAAAGAGTGGAAAAGACTTGGGTATAAAGATGAACGTACATGGCCACACCTATTTCCATCGACGCTATCCGACTTACCAAACAAATGGTACAAAATGGAAGAAGCACGGGGTGAAACATTTCAATGGCATGAACTTAGAGAGAAATTTATCAAAGACTTCAGCTTTATACCACAAAACGAAAAGTTAGTCGAAACTGCAAAACAAATCAAAGCGTTTATAGAACCGACCGGGAACAACACCCTAACACAAAATTATGATCGACCAACAATAACATGTAATAACATACAAACAAAGAAAATAACACAGTTAACAAGACTACAAATGGAAAACAAAAATCCGGAAGGGAAAAGCTTTCGATGAAAATCATACCATTCAGAAACAACAAAACCAATTCGCATAGTACTTAAAGTCGAGACAATCGACAAAGAAGATACCGACCGAATGACTACATCGGACTTTCCTACTACATTTTCACAATTCAAATAAGGGAGTCGACCAATCAATGACCCCAAAGCACCAGAATGGTTGGATGCCAAAGTGAAAACTAAAGAATTTGACATATCAAACGATGATCGACCAAAAATGGCAAAAATTGGCAATTACAGGAGTGAAGAACAAACAACCGAAATACTTACTAAAAGAATTCCAAGATGTATTCGTGAGAGACTACAAATATCTCAAAGGTCTAGTCCATGAAATGGGAGAAATGAAGATCGACATTAAACCTGATGCCCGACATGTAAAGAAGAGGCCATATAAATTAGCTCATAAATACAAAGAGGTAGTCAAGAAAGAGATTGATAATATGCTTGCAGCAGGAATTATCTACCCTATTGACCAATCGAAATGGGTAAGTCCAATGGTTGTACAACCAAAGAAACACGACGCAACAAAGCTAAGGGTTGGAGAGTTAGGACAACTCTTAGAAACTCTAGCCACTGAGGCAAAAACAAGAAGCTAGATCAGACGCAAGTAGCTCGACAAAAGTAAGAATGAACAAGTCGAGTTCTTATCTAAATACAGAAAATTATTTCAAACAGTAATACCAGGACCTCTAGAGGTCGACAATGACAAGCTGCTTGAAAAGGCATATCAGTTATTTGAAAGCATGGTGTCGACCCTACAATCGCATCTGCTAAATACGAAAGAAGACCAAAAAGAGGAGACATCCAGATTGTTAAGGCAACAGCACAAAGAATTCTCAGAGGCTCACAGAGTGCTGCAGGACCACATGGAAGAATTTGTCATCACAGAAGAAGTACTGTATGATTGGACCACTTACTATGGACAAGTATTTCAACAAACCCAACAAACCCAAGAACAAATTCAAGCACTGGAAAGAATAAAAGGCACCAAAGAAGCATTGATATACCAAATACAAGATCAAATTGTATTGGAGACAGTTAAAATACAGAAACTAGAAAAACAAGCACAGCAATGGGTACAACAACCACTCCCAAGCTTAGATAAACTAGATAACATCTGCCCGCAGATGAAAAGACTACTAGAAACAACATAAGAAAAAGATCGATTCATGGGACCCGACAGGGAAATCATAGCAAACCTTTAAATCCAGGAGAAGATGACAACCTTATCAAGCATCACAACATTGACCATCGACATCCAGCAAGTATTACATAGCTGGGAAGAATTTCAACATCACCTGGCCACTACAACAGAAGCAATTGTGTAAATATGCGTGCAGAAATGACCAACCATCCGAGTACACAGTCCATGAAGACAAACAATACCAGAAACAACTACCTAAGAAACCACGTTGTTGAAGTACCTCCCTTGTTTCTTTGGGATGAAGAAAGATTTTGTTCTTGGGGGAGATGTTGGAGGGACTAGTCGGTGAGCCGACTAGTCGAATAACCGACTAATTAGAGATTAGGTCGGCCACGTGAGGTTGTGTCAGTTGACCAAACCGACAGGTAGTTATATGGAACTGTTTGTAAATCATATATATTAGGCTGTTGAGCCAGATGAGAACTCAGTTCAGTTCTATGTATGTATGGAACCTCATGATATAATATAATCTGTTATTCTATATCTATGTTCTTGTCTCTTGTATCTATTATGTCTATATGATTCAATGTGTATTATTGGTAACCCTCTGTGATATGTGAGATTACAAAACTAAGCAAAGAGAAATGAAATGAAAAAAGCAAAAATATTCTCTTTCTTTTTCAAATAGAAACTTGAAATCCACAAAAGAACAAATTCTTTTTATTTTTTTCAAAAACAATGATATACCATGCAATCTAGACTAAAAACCTAATCTACATGCATATTAAAACACTATATGTTCTTTTTATTTTTCTTTTATAAATGCAAGAGAAAACTACCTACAAACAAAAGTATGTAGATGAGAAGAAAAAAGCAAAAGGAACTATGCTATACAACCACCAAACAAATTCTAGAATGCCCTAAAGTCAGTATAAGCCCTACTTGGAAGGAAAGCTTGCATAAGAGACAAGTCAACTATTTTGGCATGGTGAAGTGAACCAACAAAAGAAGAAGGAAACAAAGACCAATAAGCTTCTAAGTTCAAACAAAGATCAGTAACAGAGGCTGACTAGAAACATAAGCCAAAAATCATGCCAAGCAAAGGGGGTGGGGGATGAGAAAAGAGCAAACCCTAATGCTATAAAAAGGCTTACCACATAGATAAATAACAACTAAAAAGGATGAAACTAACTCCCTGGAGTCATGCACTTGCAGAGGACCCCAAAAGACCTACCAAACAACCTTCAAACAGAAGAAGAAACCACAAAAAGAGGAAAAAAAACTGTTTAAAGGGACATATGGGAGTTTCACTACTGACAAGTCATGTATCATATGCGGGTTGACAGTAAAGAAAGTCGCGTATAAATACCAGATATGCGACTGTTCAATCTACAACTTGTGTATGGGTGGGAAAAAACCCCAAAAAGGTCAAAAAATGCCTTAGGAAGGCAGGGGAGGTGTTCTATCAGACAGATAAAGTGTTCCTAAGTGGAAATAAAGACCTGAAACCTTGCAAAAGACTAAAATAAAAATAGAGAAACCCCAAAAGACAAGGCTCTCCCCAACGGAGTCGCCAGTTCTATTGTAGAGGAAAGTTTCCTATGGCTAGGGTTTAAGAGGCCATCAACGTACTAGGTTGAAAGGTGGATGTATAATGTTCAACAAGCATATATAAGCAAGTTTCAGAGATTAGAATGGTTCATACCTTAGCCAAACGAAGGTTGATCCACGCAGCCCCTCAATCCTCTTCTTTCTCCTCTCGTTCCTCTTGCTCCAAGAGACCTGCAAAATAAGTTATAACTTCCTCAAAACATTATGACTAAATGCAAAGCAATGATAATCAAAGCAATATGAGAAACTAATCTGATCATCATAAACATCTAATCACATAATCAAAACAAAGATTCAAATACACATTGAACAATGATTTGGGAAGAAGGACATCACATCTTTATTGATATTGAAAACAAGTACAAATATACATTCTCTTCAAGTTAGGAACCTCACGAAATCTTGATTTGGTTCTGCTGCTTCTCTTCTCTAAGGAACACAACCTCCAAGCTCTGGAACACAAGGAGAAAGATTCTAGGGCAAAGGTGTGGGAAACGAGAGTCCCAATTCCTCCAGCATAAAAATGCAAAGATTCAAGTCCCCTCTCATGGACCTCCCTACCTCTATTTATATTCTTGTGAAGATATAGGGTCGAATACAAAGTAGTTACAACTAAAGGAGTCTGTTTCATAACTAACCAAACTACCCAAACTTCGAAAATCGTATTTTTTGACATGAATACGCTGGTTGCAGAGACATCAATCGCATATGCAGGAGGTATACATGGGTTGCAATGCAAATAATCACGTATGAAACATGGGTTACAATGAAAATAGTCATGTTTCCAGGGTATACGCGAGTATTATATAGACAAGTCGCATACAATACGTGGGTTTCCTTAAGGCAACTCGCGTGTGCATAAAAAATATCATTTTTAGGGTACTTATGAGAATTTTTAGACATTGGTGTATTCTAAAAAGTTTTAGCTGAATCAGATACCTTTCCAATGGTACAAAGAAGAAGTAAAATAGAGTTAGAAAAATCCATATATGGGTCCTCCAATATAGGTGTTTTTTTTCAGTGAATTTCATGAAGTGTCGTCATGGAAGTGTCGACATGCGACATAATTGTGGGAAAGTGGTCAGAGGAAGAGATGTGTCATTTTGAGCTATAAAAAGGGTTCACTTCATGGTTTAAGAAAAAACCTAGCCTTCATAAATATCTGAATAATTGTAGTGTAATGAAATCCTAGCACCCAAGAATCCCTAGTGTAGCCACCAAACATAAAGAGTCAGAGCTGGAAACATCTTAAAGGATAATTTAATAACGAGGAATACAAGGAAAACAGTAATCAACAAGGTGTTCTCTCTCAAGGTATATGGTCGACATGTTCCATACAATAATTGTTTTCATCATCACCTTATAAGAAGGTCGTAACTAGATGAAGTGATCCTTCAGTCCTCTTATTGCTCCTGAAGGTTAAGTATTGGTGATATCATCAAGGGGTGTCCAAATCCGTGGGAAACAACTTGAATTAACCATATAGGAGAGGAGGTAATCACACTTCATCATCTTGGTCTACTGACCAAGATTCATAATAATAATATAATATAATAACAATACCAAGTAACAACTTTTCTTACAAATATATTTTCAACTAAGATAAATAATT
The DNA here is from genome assembly GCA_001517045.1 of Pseudotsuga menziesii. Lineage (NCBI taxonomy): Eukaryota > Viridiplantae > Streptophyta > Pinopsida > Pinales > Pinaceae > Pseudotsuga > Pseudotsuga menziesii. Next base: position 350,359 of record LPNX010057511.1, on the reverse strand, counting down.
TAATTTCAAAGTAAAAACAAGCATTGATTTTTTTGTACAATACTTATTGAACCAAGAAGCATGCAGTCGAAACATGTGTGATATTTTGGGTAACTACTATTTTGGGGCATGAATGAAATGAGAATATTATGAGATGTTTAGTTTAGTTCAGCATTATCACACAACTTCATTGCATGAAACAATGGTAATGACCAGGGGCGACAGGAGGGGGAGGGGTTATCTTAGGTCCTGATGGACAAATGGAACTTCAGTACACTTGGGGGCTTGGTAATGCTACAAAAAACCAAGCTAAAGATATTGCACTCTTGTAGGGGCTATGGAAACTCTGGAGAAAATGAATATCGCATGCTAGGGTGATAGGAGATTCACAAAGCCTAATTGGTTTTATGGTTAGAAGAACCAAGCCAACTCACATTCAACTAAGACAAACTGAAATCAGAATCCAGAACATAGCTACAAAATTTCACAAGGCAAGCTTCTTTCATGTGTTGCATAAAAACAAATCCGAAGCAGACCAAGACGCTAACATATCAGTTGGATTGGAACCTATTGGCCTTCTCCTGAATGATCATGAACTTGGGCGGGACCCACTCCCCTAGCGGGGCAGACTAGTATGCTACATGGTGGCATGCCTATAATGTGGATTTTAAGCGCGGGGTGGTGGTTGGATGGATGACCTTAAGAGATGCACAATCAAAGGAGAAGCTTCCCACGAGCGAAGGGGAGCACTAGAGAACTAAATCACCAAGGAATATGGAGTCGGTGTGCGGAGGTGACACGCCTGTCCAAAAATTTGTTGAGACATCAATCTCTGCACAAGAGGTACAAATCAAAACAAGCATGAATTCATGTGTGCCCTGGGTGACTGATACGAATAGGTCTTCAAACCAATATAATTTAGGGGAGATGACATCAATCATGAAATGGGAGTGAGCTATGAAGAAACCGAGACATTTAAAGCATGCCACAAAGATTACACTCATCACGGAAATGGGTGACTGGATCAAGGAGATAGATCACCCTCGTAATACATATACTCATTCAAAAACTGGTAAGGAAATCTAGAATTCGTTCATTGTATGCATGCACAAAGATATTGTTGTTCAACATTGTGAGCACCACCAAGCGGCTCGGCTCTCTGATAATCAGATTGGAAATATAGACACTAGTGAATATAGAAAACTGTGCTTCCCACATCATGTCTTGAATGCCATGGGGAACCGTCTGCAAAGGGCCAAAGATGAAATGAAAAACCAAAAGCGCTAGCTTCGCTGGTTCAAAGGAGAGATGAGGGAGTGTCTGGAGTAGGTAACAGAGGACCTACATGAATTCAGATTGATTCAAAGGGAGCAAGTAGCCATAGAGGAAACCTGTCACCAAGAGCAAGACCAAGCCATTTAGGCGCTATCAGATAGACTGACCCATGTTGAGATACAAGTTGGAACAATGGCCTTTGAAGCTCGAGTACAGAAAGAAGTTGAAGCCAACTGAAAATTTTCCGATGGCATTGGCTTTGGGACCTCCCTAGGAAAATAATTAGGTTTTATATGTTTTTTTGTCTACTATTGGGGTAATATGGCTGCACATTTCAGAATATATCTAGTACGAATTTATCTCTTATTCTTGTTTACTACTATGAACACTACGAAGAAGACAAGCTAGTAGAACTAGATATAGCAATCCATTTTTCAGAACTGGAAATCTTGATGTACTCTCCCAATGCACGGACATTTGGTTTTTTTTGTTAATATACAATACTATCCGTCGTTGTTAAAAAAACAATGGTAACAACCAGTCAAATTAGAGAGTGTACCATGTGCATAAGTGAAATATTGAATTGAAATTAACAATATATTTGAATTTCTATTCATGTCACTAGTTGGATGCTAGCTCATCATTCCTATTTCCCACTCCTTGTATTCAATGTTGTATTATTCGTATACATTTGGAATGAGTAAATATTTTGGATGCAATTCCTACATCCCTTAAAAAGAAAAAACTAAATATGATATTCCTAGCTTGGTGGATGGAAAAATTCTTAACTCAAACCCAACTATCCATCCTTAAAATCTTATAAAAAACATAAAGAGAACAACTTATTTTAATTTGCAGCATAGATTAACCCCGGCGTATTATGTAGGGTTTAATCATCCAATTGAGGAAAAATGGATAGCGGGAGAAGAGGCAAATTCGTGAGGGAAGGGGTTTCAGGAAAATGGACAGCGTGAGAAAGGGAAAATCCACGAGGGGAGGGGTTTCAGGAAAATGGATAGTGTGAGAAAGGGAGAATCCGTGAGGGGAGGTGTTTCAAATAACACGCATGGATTCAACTGACGCACATGGTGAGGAAAAATGATGACAAATAGAGACAAAGATATTAAAAATAGATATTTAGAGCTCAGGAATCACCAATTTTTGAGTCATTGACTCCTCTATTTTTTTGCTCGGCTATGCTTTGTGTTTCTAGCTCAGACTGAGAACCATATAGGTTTCTATTCTCGGCCTTCTGCTCCCATACACAACTGTAATAACCCTAGTATGCAGAGATTGACTGGTTGGGTCTCTTTTCTCATGGTATGGGATATTTTAGACAAAAAAATGACTTTGGATCATGGGATGTACCCGAATGCAATAACCCAAGGTTGCAAAGATCGACTAGCTACATCTCTTTTCTCACGAGATGGGAGAGTTTAGGCTAAAAAATGACTTTGGCTCACAACATGGGTTGGATAATGGTGGGAGTACATCCTTTGGTTTGTATGTGGGTTATAGTTATTTATAGGGATTGATATTTATGGTCATTCATAGGATGTATGCCTTATGGGTTACAAAGGTTAGGGAATATAATCGATAGGATGAAATTTTATAAGGGTTAAGTGATATAGAGGTTAATGTTTAGTTAGACGAGGGGGTAATGATTAAGGTGTATAGAGCCAAGGGCTTATAGGTGTTAGCGGCTGTAAGGATTTTGGTTTATAAGGATTAGTGATTATATGAGTTAGGGAGTAATTTCTAGAGGTTATAGGGGATAGGAATTTAAAGCTTAATATTGATATGTGTGAGAATGTTTGAAGGTTATAAGGAATAAGTGTTATATTGGTGAGTATTTATAGAAGGGAGATAAGGTTATGGATTAAAGTGGCCAAAATTTAGGAGCCAAGGGTTATAAAGGTTATGTTTATATGTTATAAATAATAGGGGTTGTTTGTAGGTCATGAAAATTGTTTTTTTGGAGGAAATTTGTAAAAAGGAAATTCCGAAAATTCCATTACCTCGAACATGGTCAAGGGAGGAAAAACTTAAGGTATTTTATTTATAGTGATGATGATGATGATGATGATGATGACAATGATGAAGATGATGATGATGATGAGGAATAGGATGATGATGTTGATGAGGATGGTGATGATGATGCTGATGGGAGTGATGATAATGATGATGATAACAATGAATATGATGATGATGATGCTGATGGTAATGATGATAATGATGACGATAACAATGAATATGATGATGATGACGATGAGGATGAGGATGATGATGATACTGACGATAAAAATGAAGAAGAAGAAGAAGAAGAAGAAGAAGATGATGATGATGATGATGATTATGATGACAATGGAGATGACTATTAAACATATATCTATCTTTTATAAAATTTAAATTATTTTTTATTTTATTTTCGATAACTATTCAACATATATCTATATTGAAATATCCCTGTATTTAAAGAGTGTTGATATTATAAAAAATAAAAAATAATAATTCTTTATATATTATAAAAAATAGATGAGATATTGTTACACATCTTACTATTAAGATTTAGTTTAATTTCAAATATGATTCATCATTTACTTATCATTATCTATAATTAAATTTGTTTTACGTTATATTAATCATTTAGTAGAGCGAATTAGTAATGTGTTGGATCACTAAAAATCAATTTATTTTCCTCTCTTTCATTCCACATATGCTGATGATGATACTAATAATGATGGTGATTATGATGATGATGATCACACTAACATTGATGATGTTGATGATTATAACATTGATGATGTTGATGATTATAACATTGATGATGACGATGATTATAACATTAATGATGATAATGGCGGTGATGATGATTATGATGAATCGACATATACAATACATAATTATTACAACAATTTTTGATATATAAATAATATCTATGAGTAAATGAGAAAAAAAACATATGACAATGTGCAACAAATACGACAAATGAGATGTTGCATAAACAACTACCTGGAATAATCATCATATGGCCCACCATGCAAATACCAGCTCCTAGATTCCAACATTGCTACAATGTCATTGATATTATTCTTCATCTGACTCAATTATATCTTCCAAATAACCATAGTACCTATTTTCAGATACTTTCGGATGCTTGTCACTTCTAGAGGAAACATTAGTGACTTGAAAAACTACAATTATCCGACAATCGAATGTTTTCTTCTTGTCATCCAAATTTTTGATGCAAAATTTACAACCATTGCACCACATATCCTTGTGGTGTATCAACTGCATCATTCCCGGATTAATAAATAAATATATAAGAAGAAATAAATTAAAGAAATACATTGATATAATGGGAAACAACGAAAAAATGAGAAGGGTAAATATACTTGCCTTTTTATCTTTTAAACCACATTGTAAATCCATTTCCCTTTGCATAAGTTCATTGGGATATTATTCTCAATAATGATGCATTATTTTAATCAATTTACTTACCCCTTCCAATGATAAGGTACCATATAATTTTGTACATTGTTCTATCCATTCCTCCATCCAATCAAGATTATTTTCAATGTATAAATGTAGTCATCTCACGTGTGACCAACTATATNTTGAAAAATTAATTGTATAATAAATTAAATCTACACCATTCAATTACCTTTCACTTTCCTTGTTCTACCTTTCCCCAACAGGACCTCCCCTTCAAATTTGTGATGGAGTTGACATGCCAAATGCGAGGCAGATTGATATTTTTTGCTAAATTTGGAAGATACTGACTAATGTACACCATGGATTGATATACCATATAGTGCTGCACCATATAAACCTCAAGACATGCTATTTGTATAACAAAAGCCTTTAATGACTTCAAATTCCTTTCCACTATCCACATTGACCTTGAGTTTATAGGTCCACACAATTCAATTTCCTCAACTTGGTGTATGAGATAGTGTTTTTGGGCATTGAAAAATGATGGAGGTAAATACTTTTGCATTTCACACATTAGATGAGGAATTTCTCTCTTCCAATACCTAATATCTTCTTTATGGATTTATTTAGATGAAATCCACCTACAAATGATTCAAGAAAATAACAGTGATCGATAAAATTGATGCATGTATAATAATGTTCCAATATGTAAAACACAATATGTCAATAAGCTATGAAACAAAGAGAAAAAAACATTTTCATGCATATAAATTGTTACTTACCTCATGTATTTACCAAGATGAAATATAACTTGTTTTATGTTGTCTCCAAAGATATCTGAGAGAGATAGAGGTAGAATGTAAATAATTACCTTAATGAATGTATGATAGTCATGAGTTTTAACACCACCAAAATCACCTTTTTTCATTAAGATATTTTGTATGTTCAAGGAAAACCCAGTCGAATACCTTATTTTCTGAATGACCTATTTTATAGCATTGCTTTGTTGCTTTGTCAATAATAATGGAAGACTAATATTTCGGTCCCCATCTCTCACATTGGAAATAATTACACTTTGCAATGCGTGATTGTTTTCTGTAATGTCACTACAAATTTTTCCAGTTTGATCTTTGTCAGTCCTTCCATCTAATATCAGCCAGATCATTTTTGTTACATTTTTCTCGATATGCATTGTATCGAACAAATGAGCTATTTGTAGGTACTCGTAGTAAGGAAACCTACTGAATTGTATGGAATACCTATTCCTTCCTTGTGGACGCCCATTCATGCCTTAAATACATTCATTCAACATAAACGAAAACACATTAACTATAATTCATGACAATACCAATGGTAGAGAAAATTCAGTAAAAATATAAAATTCATAATATTACATGTTTATATATGATACACATACAATTTGCATACCTCGACGATTTCTATTATATTCCAACTTCCATAGGTGAGGTGTCATTCTTCGTGGTTTCTTTCCATTCTCTTCTTTACCATTGATTTTTTTTCTCAGTTGTTTGATACCTATGGTTCGTAAGAAGGAAGTGCATGTACTCATCAAACACCTCTTTTCCTAAAATTCTTGAATGACGATATTTTATCCTAGGACCACATACCAGACATGCAAATTTTCCCCTTATTTGAAGACTTGCAACATATATGTATTAATGTTATAGCATCAAAAGTTTATTAATTTAAAAAAAATGCATGATATTTACCTTAAAAACATATAGTTTTAACGACGTTCAACATAAAGTTACATGCACAAAAATGTGTTAACCCGGGAGCGTCCTGAATTGTCCATGCAAGTATTCCATGGAACTAAAATTGTTTCTTCCCTATTCCATGGAACTGAAATTGTTGCTATAGAGACAAACTGTGTGATTTTGTCGCTATTTACATTAACTTTTGTTGCTATAACGACAAAATGTTCTGTCCGTCGCTATAGAGACTATTATCAAGGGCAAGAACATTTATTTTCAAATTTTTTATTTGTTTATCCACATAAATTTAGATTTTAACTTATTCATGGAACTTTTGAGCCATATGTACTAGTGTTATCATGCTGATATCAGATCCATAGTCAAACTTATATGATTTTGTGATTCCATTGGGACAACTCATACAATGGTCTAAGATCCTACTTGATATGTGCCACTAGAACATGGATGAGATGGGTCAAGAAACCGTTCTAGTCTATCTTTGGCATTAGTTGGTTAAAAATTTTGACAGCAAGATGACTATTTAGAGTTAGCCATGATTGTATTTTCTTTGTATAAATATGCATCATTGATCTATGGTGAGACAAGTTGGATGTGTTAAGGCAAAGAATTCGTTGCAAATACTCCTTTTTTTTCCTTATATTAATAAAAAATATTTTCTTCAGTTCAAGTGAGCATGTGTTGAATTGATTTGGTGTAATTAGATCTTAAAGCACATTGTTCCTGATCAAAGAGAGGAGGGACGTCTAGTCATTTGAGTTCAAGTACAACGTTGTACTATAGTTTATTTCATTCTCTGAAAGTTGTGTTTGAATTAGAATTTGATTAATATTTAAATTGTTGTTGATGCCATAGATGTTACTGCTCCATTTTCAATTATTTAACTATGATCACAAATGAGTTCTCTTTGCAAGTGTGAATTTACTTCTGAATGTGTGATTTTAATATTTTTACAAACTAGTGTGTATAGAGACATATTTCACAAACACTTAGGGATTGAACCTCTATTAAGCATGGGTAGATTATAGTCAATTCCTCAGTCCATGATTAAGTGATCTACTTTTATTTGAATGGTTTCATTTCCTAAACTCACATAACTAGTCAAAACCATAAACTTAAGTTCAACTTTGTTTAGAATAATAGAGATTTCATTTAATTGATGTGATTGATCCTTTCAATTGATTAAAATAATAGACCTATATTCATTCCATTTACAGGGATTACGGAATAGGATTGAGAATGTGTGATTGAGTGTAAGCAATCGTTTTCAAATTTGTTGGAGTGAGTTTCATTTGTTTTTGAAAATTAACTTTTTGAAATTCATATTGAATCATAACACAAAAACTGCATAAACTTTGTAGACAACCTTTAAAAGAAAAGACTTACTCAAGTTGATAATTAAAGGTTTGATGAAATTGATGTCCTGAAAAGAACATTGATTTGCACAAACATTTTTGGCATTGTTTTTGGGGAGGGTTTCAAGGGTGCAATAACATGGTTTAATATATTATTTTCATAGTATTTTATTTCCTTTATTTTATTCATAATGTGACTTGAAGAAAAAGAGGTAAGAACCTATGCATTCACCCTTAAGTTCTAGAGGTGAGTTCTCATGACACTATCTCCAACACATGTGAAATTCATGAATCATGGAAGAAATTTACTTAGTGCAAGTAGAGCTAATCATACTTTTGTAGATCAAAAAGGAAGAGGTACCCTCACTGCTAACGGTTCTATATGAAGGAAAGGAAGAGGTTGACTAGGAAGAGAAAGGTAAAACAATCATGAGCAAGAAAATCTTCCATTTGAGTCTTTAAGTGATTTTGAATCATCTTCAACATTTTCATCAGTTGGTTTTAAGGGTCCTCCCATCATAGAGGTAGAAACATATGAGTTTATTATTGTTCATCTTGGTAATAATGACTTAGAATCTTAAGCTAGACAAATATTGTCCAAGATATAGAAGACTCTCCATAAGAGTCAAGACCAAGTGAATACTCTCACTTATTGGAAGTTTCAAAAAGAATAGAAGAAACTATGGCAGATGAGGAAAATTCTGGATCCAATGTCACATTTAAATTCCCCATTGGAAATGTCAGAGGTAAAACACTAATGGAGAATATCCCTCTTTCAATTATGCCCACTTTCAATGGTTTGGAGTTTGAATATCCCAATGCTTTTCTTTTTGAATTTGATGTCCTATGTCTTAGTTATGATTATTTTTCTAATGAACAAAAGTTGAAGGTGTTTCCTACCACATTGAAGAGTGTATCACTAAGATGGTTCATGGGACTTGGGGAGCATACCATCCATACATGGGATGAAATGAGGCAAGATTTCCTCCAAAAGTACCAGGACTACTCTAGTGCTAAATATATTTAAGAAGAGATATTTGATATGCATCATCATGAAAAAAATTCTAGACGACTATGTCGAGATATTTCTATACAGTTTGCAAAGATATGGTCATCGTAATTTAGACAAAGAAACATAAAAGGCAATATTTATTAGAGGCTTAAAGCATGCATATGTTGATATTTTGAATCTAATGGGGGGTAGGTGACATCTCCAAAATTAATTTTGATAAAACATATGCGCTTTGTAGGAGATATTCAAGAGGGACAATGAAAACCACAAAGAGTATCCAAGAGGAATTACCAAAAGTTGCAAGATTAGCCACTAGAAAAATAACCTGAGCTGAAATATGCAATATGTTGGATAATTTTAAAATTGATATTTTAAGTTCACTTTCATCGTAGATTGACACATTTCACTCCAAGAAAAATAAAATAGACATGGAAAATTCTATTTCAATTTCGTGTCCTAAATGTCAAGAAAAACACCATTTGAAAGAGTGTCCTCTCAGCCCGTAGGGGTGTAGCTCAACCAAGGATTCACTTTATATGAAGGACATGTTGTAAATGGAGGTCATGAGTTCAAATTACCCCGTATTACCCATGCCCCATGCGTTCAGGTCATGTGGGTGCACCTAGAGGTATAGTGGTAGCGGGATTGGATCCCTGGACCCCGTGTGATCACACGAGTACCAACCCAGTACCCAGTTTCCAATTCCCCTAGTACAAAAAAAAGAAAAAAAGAAAGAGTGTCCTCTCAATAGTGTTGAAATCTGTGGAAAATGTGATAAAAATCATGCAACCAACAAATGCCCATCTTTACCTGGTTTAAAAATATTCCATGAAGAAGAGAAGATTGAATCAAACCAAGTGTTCTTTGCGACTTCAACAAGGCCATGGAAACCTAAGACTTCAAGAATGATACAAGATGTTATTCAATTTTCAAATACTTATTTGTTTAACCAATAGTTTCCACAATTTTTGAGCCCTCAAAAGATTCAATATCCTTCTTAATGTCATCGTCTTACACCTTGGAAAAAATAAGCGTCACAAATGGACTAAACTAATACTTGATCACAAGGATGGAGAAGATCAGCATCAAGTATCCCTCATAATATTGTACAGTCACCTCAACTTTTGCAATTGAAACCCCCTTACAACAACCCCCCATGACCTCAACTTCCTATATCCCACTCTAAATCCTAACAATAATAAGATATCTCATCCAACTTATGCTATGTACACTCAAGGTTTTCCCACCTACTATGTCTCTAGTGGAATGTAAAGAATTGACTTTGAGATCTAGAAGAGTGTTGGATCAAGGTAATTCTCCAACCATCATAGAACATAAAGAGGAGTAGATCCAACAACTAGAAGTAAATCAATTTGGACAACATCCTTTAGAGTTCCCACAACATCCTACACCTCAAAACACATATCAAATTATAATTTCCCAATCCCCTCCTTATCTTGAATGACGTAGATTAGAAAGACCCTCACCACAAGTTGAGTTTGATCTATTAGGATAATTGAGGAATGTATGTGTCAAGATTTATCTATTCCAAGCAATAAGGGACATTCCAGTCTATGCCAAAATGGTAAGATAACTTTGTATTAGAAAAATAGTTAGGAAATCTAAAGACCTCGCCACCATACATGTCATTGAATAGTTAGAAGATATTATGCTTGGAAATGATTTAAGACCCATTTATAAATGCCCCAAAAACTTGACAGTGGATGTTCATATTAGAGGCATTCATATTCCTAATGTATTGGTAGACCTTGGGGATACCATCAATATAATGACCATGGTAGTGGACCAACTTCGACTAGATTCTAGAGGGACTCCTATGATGTTAGATCTTGTTGGTTGATCTACTATTCAACCTGTTGGAGTCCTTGAATATATAGTAATTTCTATTGATTCCTAAGAATATCTAGATGACTTCATGGTTTTGAAGCATAAATCATGATTAGGGGGAGATCCCATGATACTCGGAAGACCTTGGTTTTCCATAGTTGATGCTTACATAGGCTATAGATCCAATAAAATGACAATATTCAATGTAAATTCCAAGAATGATCTTACATTATATATTCCTGCAAAACCTAACATAGATTATGAGGAACCTTTATGGATAGGTAAACCACAGTATGACACTCAAGCTATACAACCTGTTTTGACTGTTGAGAAAGCATTATCATTTAAAGATGAAATTGAGGATGATGTGATCAACACCTTTCTTAGTCATCCAAATTAATCCTCTCACCCAAATTATTAGTTACTAAAAGACATCATGCAACCGTATGCTCAAGAACAATATGTGGGGAAAATCATCTATGGATCCTCCAGCTTCAACATCTTGCCTTTAAAATAAACCTAGTAGTATACCGGTAAAGGCTGAGCCAGGAAAATGCCTAAATATTAACCAACAATTATCCTCTGAATATGTGGATTAGTTGATTTCTCTTTTGAGAGAACAAAAAGAAGCATCCACATGGGAATATACGTACACGAAGAGTATACCCCAATATATGCACCCATCACATTTACATTCAATCGAATTCCCAACGAGTTAGGAAACCATAACGCCAGATGAACCCTTTCCTAATAGATATAGTTAAAGAGAAACTACAAAAACTCTTGAATGTTAATTTTACTTACCCCATCTTTGAAAGCTAGTAGGTCTCACCCCTTGTAATTGTCCCCAAGAAAAATGGAAAATGGATAATTTGTGTCAATTATACAGAATTGAACAAAGATACTAAAAATATCACTTTCCTTTACCCTTTTTGACCAAGTCCTCTATACATTAGTATGGAAAAATATATTTTCCTTCCTTGATGGTTTTAGTTGATATAATTATATCCAAATTGCTCTAGAGGACTAGGATAACACTACTTGTACTTTCCTTTGATAATTTTTTCTTACACAATGTCACCTTGTGGGCTTTGAAATGCATCGACCATTTTTGAGAGGGTCGTGCTGAGAATATTTTCTGACTTGATCCATGGATATGCCGAAATCTACATAGATAATTTCACAACATATGGTGATACATTTAAATAAGAGTTGAACAATAGTACTTATGCGATGTAGAGAGACTCACTTCTATCTCAACAACGAAAAATGCCACATGATCCTCACTCAAGGTATAGTATTGGTGTATCACATTTTTATTGAGGGAATCAAGGTGGACATGGAGAAGATAAAGGAATTTATTAATATTCTAGATCTTAAGACAAAAAAAGAGGTATGAATTTTTCTTGGAGATGTTGGATACAACTGTAGATTCATTGAACGTTTTACTAAACTAGCATCTCCTTTTTTTTGTTCCTTTCCAAAGATGTGGATTTTTGTTTGAATAATGATTGTCATATTTTATGCAATAAAAGAGAAATTATCCAAAGCACCAGTCCTAAGGGAACTTGATTAGAATCTACCATTAATCCACATTTCTACCGATGGGTTAGATACAACTATAGGTGCATTACTGTAGAAACACGGAAAATAAAAGAATTCATACACTATTTATTTCATTAGGAATATTTGTCATCATTCAAACTTAATTACATGGTGACAGAAAAATATTTTTTAGTTGTTGTACATGCAATTGACGAATTTTGTCATTATATCACTAGTTACTAGGTATTTATTCATACAGATCACACAATTATTTGTTACCTAATGAATAAATATGTTACAAATGCTAGAGTGATTAGATGGCTATTACTCTTACAAGATTTTGATATCAATATCGTTGATAAGCCCGAAAAGGAAAATGTCACTGCAAACTTTCTTTCCCTTCTTAATAATGATAGTGATCCTGCTCTCGTTGAAGACAAATTTCTTGATGAACATCTCTTTGTGGTTTCCACTAAAACTCATTGGTATGTAGATGTTTCTAATTACCAGGTTGTAGGGAAACTTCTAATTCATCCCTCTACAAGGGAGAAAAATCACATCATTAGACAAAGTTCCCGATATTCTTGGATTGATGGCTTCCTTTTCTTTACAAGATTGGATTCTATTATCTAACATTGTGTAAGAGATGAGGAGACCTTTGACATTCTAAAGTATTGTCATGAAAATCCGTGTGGAAGTAAGTTTACAAATAATAAAATAGATAAAAAAAAAGCACCGAGTATGTGATATTATTTTCCTACAATGTTTAGAGATGACAAGAAAAATGCAAGGAGCTGGGATAGCTGCCAAAGAATGGGTCATCCTGGGAAAGTTGAACATATGCCACTTCATGCTCGAATTATGATCGAAACTTTTGAGAGGCAAGGTTTGGACTTTATGGAGCCCATTAATCCCACATATTGTTCAAAAGTTCACATCCTGGTCATCACATATTACGTCACAACATGGGTTGAAGCTAAGGCAATCCCAAGGGCTATAGAACAAGTTGTATTATATTTGTTGTTCAAAGAGATTTTTTTTTGCTATGGAATACCTCGTGAGATAGTAACAGATGGAGGGTCACCTCTTACCTCTCACCTAATCCAATGGCTAACTCAACAATATGGGATCAAGCATAGGGTGACCAACCTTATCACCCTCAGGCCAATGGACATGTTGAGAGTCCTAACAAGTATTAGAGTCAATCTCACCAAAAGATTGTGCATCTCCAGCAAGAATATTGGGATTTCAAGCTTTCAGAATCATCATGGGATTATTGAATGAATAGGCCATACTCCTTGCCAATTGGTCTATGGTAAGAATGTTTTTTTCCCTTTGAATTTGAGTTCAAAAATATTAGGACTGTTCTTGAAGTAGGATTGCATGTCACATAAGCACAACAACATCACCTATATCAAATTAATGAATTTGATGAATACCATCAAGTTTCATTCATCAAATCATTGTTTTCCAACAATAGCAAGATAGACGGCATGACAAGTTGATCAAAAATAATTATTTCCAAAAGGGAGACCATGCCTTGTTATATGATTCTAGGTTTGAAAATTTCAAGGGTAAATTATGCATGAGATGGTTGGTTCCATATGAGGTGGACATTGCTTATGATAATGGGGATGTACTATTAGGGACCATTAATGAAGAGAAAGTTCCATTACTTGCTAATGTCATTGAGTCAAAATTTATTAGAAGCCAATTTCAAGATAGACCTTTTAAAAAAAAGTTGTTTCTCTCTTAGATGTTTATATTGTAGATGAGAAGGCTTTTTCTCTTGTATCTACTAGTGATTGATTTATTTCTATTTTCCAATAAGACAAAATGAAAAAAAAATGAGAAAAAAGAGGAAAGAAAAAAATGAGAAAATAAAATTAATAACTCCTGTGGTGAAAACTAGCTTGATGGCACTAGAGGGATCAGTAATGGTGGAAAAACAACTTGTTGGATATCATTAATAAGCAAAAAATAGTGGTCAAGCCAAAATATTGAACACGAAAAATATCTTGCTGGCACAATCAAGTGGGTACTACTTGAAAACAAGCTTGCTAGAAAGCAATAATTGAATAAAAATGATTTTTTTTTCTTTCAATAAAGGAGAAGATCCTCTTTCATTATGATTTTCAGAAATTTCATGAACCAATCTTCTTGCTCAAACTTTTTCATTATTTTCATATATTTCCAATGTGATTCAAGTTTTTTAAAAAGTAGTGATTTATATCTTCAGAGTCCTTTTTCAGTTGGCTACTTCAAAATTAGATTCCTGTTGAAAGCCTAAATTTTCTATAGTTTTAACTTCTTTGATTTTAATAAGTTAAAAATAAACTACATGATTATTTCTTATCAAGATATAGATCCATATAGGGCTACAAATCTATGTTATAGGATGAAACTTAATCTTTCAATTTGAATGATCATGCACCATAGGGCCTCAAAATTGTATATAGGTTTCCAGGTGCATTCAATATTTTTTTTCAAAGGAATTCACATCCGTATTCCCAACTGATCCTTCAACAATTTCATGGTGCTGTTAAAGATGTTTTCTCTTCAAACCTAAATCCTACTAGTATGGATAAGGCATGTATATTTTTTCTCCATGATATTATTTGAATACATATGCAAGGTTAATTATTCTTAGTGTCAATTTGTACTTATGTATCCTATTTTCCCAGAGGACTGGCATTGTTCTTGGTTGGGGGGGGCAGGGGGAGACTTATCTTGCATCAGATGGTATTTCCATGTTATTTCACATCAGTCTTTTCATGCCACAATTTATTGCCATGAAATATTATCCTAATCCCTTTTTGTGCTACCAATTCAAAAACTTAATGTCAAATATATGACCCCTCATGCCAAATTGCATCGTGACCTGACTGGATGTGAGTCATTATTTATCTCTGAGCAACATTCAAATTCACACATGCGTTCTGAATTGTGATAGATCCTATCTTACAGGATCATTATTATCTACAGTTGAATGATAATTATTACATTTCCCATGATATTAAAAACCATATTCTAAACTAAGTGAGTATTCAAATTTCCATTTTAAGCCTCTGAAATTTCATCCTTCAATATAGTTGTTTTCTCCCCTATTGTTGAGCATCATTATTATATTGAAGAATTTGGGAAGATCCACCATAGGAGGACTGATGGTGCGAAGTGAACCTACTAATGCTATAGATGTATACAAAGACTAGAGGGTGGAGACAATTTTTATGGAGAATGGATGGATGGATTATGTTGAATTCCTTCATAGGTTTGACATGGGAGTTGCACTCTAATTTTCACTAACACTAAAGAACTCAACCACCAAAGTTCAAGGAATTCATATCCCTGTGATAGTGGAGGTATTGGAATGGGTAATTGGATCAATATATGAAGGTGAGACATGGTTTGAATGAAGGGGGCCATCTTCCAATATCAAAGAGGAGTTTGTGAAAGGGAACGATGAACAGTCGGTAGGAGGAGATAAAGTAGTACACAGGAATTTGTTGGTGGAACCGTGGATGCAAGTGGCCTATTGCATTCAAAACTTTTCATTAGTGAAGGTTGATATCGATTATTGTATGGGTACCCTTTTTAGATACTAATCCACCTTTGGAATCAAAGGTATGTAAAGATTCCCTATTTTATTCTCCAATCCTTAGAAGTGATGAGATATAAATCAAAATATAGCACAAGCCCTGACACCAACATTATACACCATGGATTAATAAAACTATTGGTGAAAGATGCATTGCTTGAGACAAGGTGGAGCTGGGTGGCGTTAGTCATCTCAAAAGACCCAAAAGGAAATAAAATTGGGGATATCGATGATCCGACTCAACTTATCCAAGGTTTAAATGACGATAATGATGTACTACTAGCATATTTGGTTGTGAGAAGATAAAAGAGCCTTCAAACTAGAAGCACTGAAGTCTTTGTTCCCAAAAATAGGTGTTCGGATCCGGTCATCAAAAAAGATGTTGATTTTGGGTAGAAGGAGTTTCAACCAAACATCATGGATAACCTTTTGGAACTAGGGGAAGAGTATCATAATGAACATAGCGAGGGGCTTGATCGGTATGAGGAGTTTAGTGAGGAAAAGGATGAAAGAGTGATCAAATAGAAGAAGAAAAGGAAGCCCGTCTTTTCCAAACATAAGCCTTTAGTCCTCATCTCCCATATCAAAAGGTCATATAAAATAGTGAAGAGAGATAATGATGAGTTAATGAGTTCTAATCATAAGTTGCAACAGGATTTAGTATAGGTAAATGAGAAGCTAAAAACTCAACAATGTCAGCATGGACTGGACACCTTATTGCAAGCTATAGATGTAGAAATAAATGTGTTGTCATCCACTACGTGTGATGACAGCAAATAAAAAATGCATAGAGATAAAGAATCCTTGATGGAATATATAAATATGATAGAGTAATAAAGGTCTTATGATGGTATTTTGAAAACAAAGTGTAGAAGAGCTAAGGCAAAGGGTGTTAGAATAAGGAGCTTAGTTGGAATTTCTTCCAAGTAAAGTCAATAAGCTTACAAGGAATATGAAGATATAGAACCAAAAAAGGAGGACAAAAGGTTAATTTGAGGCAAGCATAATTGGATATTTCTAAACCCAGCCAAGAAATCTCACTTCTTTAGAGTCAAGGGTCAAGAGCCTTCATTGTAGATAACACTTGTTATGTGGGTAATGAGGACCAATTTGCACATTTGTATCACAAGTGCAATGAAGAAGACAAGAACTTGTTGTGTGAACTCTACTTGCATGAGTTGGTGCTAAAAGGACATAATACATGGGACCCCAAACCTATGGTCTATGATGTGAAAATTAGATCCTTTTCATCCTATATGAAGAATCAAATCACATGGAGCAAAGCTACATCCTTTTAGAAAATGCAAAAAAGTACAAGTTTTGAGGATTCAACAAGACTCTAGTACCGTAGGATTTGTATAGATAGAAAGGTGAAAATACAAATGACCCTGATTTTATGTCTACCTTTGTAGAGAGGCATATTTCATCTATCACCTCCTGTACTAAACAATGGACTAGAAGCCATTCTACATATCCGATATAAACAAAAAGCACTTAACAGTAACATGTAAAGGAGAGAACCTATTTCCCCACCACATTTAGCTTGGCTTTGGACATGGTACCTAGATATTTGATTTGTGTAACTACATTGGGAATCTAGTGGATTGGACTCAAATTCCAGCCTCCAATTTTATGGGCCATTGTGGAGAAAGGAGAAGAAGAGTATTCTATAAGGATTATTACACAATTTGGGTTCCGAGACTCAAGAGCGTAAGGAAACCATCCTACAATTGGAGCATATCCCATTGTTTTTTTTACCTCTAGTAAATGATGACACCAAGCCTTAAAAATAGTTGCAGAGGGACTTGCAAAGTAGTTATTTGGGGGAAGACGTTGGGAGTAAAAAATGACTTCACCTTGTCCTTTGTTTCTTAATTTTCCTATAATTTTCTGTTACAATTCACAAGTGAGATTCAATTTTTAAAATCATTTGCACAATTATTGATATTATGTGTTTATTAGCCATGCAATATGCATTTGGATAGGTCTTGGATGAAAAGTATGCTTGTAATTTCCTGTATGAGTTTTGAATGTAGGTTCCTAGGTAGAGATGAAATTTATGAGCATTGAGATGCAAATCCTCCTTGAAGTACAAAATGAAGTTGCATACAAGTCCAATTAAAATAGCCATTGGTATAGATGCTCGCACGGGTGAATCGACTATGCATGGAGATGGTTCTAGTGTTTTTTAGTATCCATAGCTATCTTGTGTTATGAGTTTACTCATTTATAACTCTAAACAACCAATTTTGGTCCCATGGGACCCCAAACCTATGGTACATTGTCTTCCTAGGTTGGAGATCATGATGCTAGTTTTGGGATGATGATGATCATGTTGATATCTGATCTAGAGTCAAACTTCTCCATTTTTGTGATTTCATTTGGTCAACTCAGAAATTGATTGAGATCCTACTTGATATGTGCCACCAAAACATGGAAAAGATGGGTCAAGAAATCATGACAATATATCTTTGTATGCATTGGGTTAAAAAGTTTGAGAGTAGGTCGACTCTTTAGATTCGGCCATGATCCTTTTTTTCTTTTATAAATGCACCTCATTTATCAAAGTTGAGACAAGTTGGATGTCTTAAGGCGAAGACTCTGCACTAGATATTCTCTATTTTCCTTATATTAATAAAAAATATTTTCTTCAATTCGTGTGAGCATGCATTGAATTGATTTGGTGTAATTAGATTTTAAAGCACATTGTGCCTAGTCAAACAGAGGAGGGCCCCTCATCTGAGGTTAGGTACACCACTATAGTATAATTTATTTCATTTATTGAAGTTGTGTGTTTTAATTAGAATCTGATTAATATTTAAATTGCTATCGATGTCATATATGATACTACTATGTTTTTAGTTATTTAAAAATGATCATAACTCAATTCTCTTAGCAATTGTGAATTTACTTGTGAATGTGCGATTTTAATCTTTTTACAAACTAGTGTGTAAAAATATATCTTTCACAGAGACTTAGGGATTGAACTTGTATTAAGTCCGTGTAGATCAAATTTGATTCCTGTGTTCATTATTAAGTGATATACTTTTAGTCAAAAGGTTACATTGCCTAAACTTACATAACCAGTCAAAACCATAAACTTAAGTTCAAATATGTTTGGAAGAATAGGGATTACACTTAATTGATGTGATTGGTCCTTTCAATTTATTAAAATTAGAGATCTATGTTCGTTCCATTTAGAGATATTAATGAATGGGATTGAGAAGGTGTGATTGAGTGTAAACAATTGGTTTCAAATTTGTTGGAGTGTGTTTCCTTTGTTTTTGTGAATTATCTTTTTGAAATTCATGTTGAATCAAACTTTGATACTTGCATAAAATTTGCAGAAAAAATTTAAAAGAAAAGACTTACGCTAGTTGATAATCAATGGTTTGATGAAATTGATGTCCCAAAACAAACATTGATTTGTACGAATAGAACTCAATATTGTATTGGCATCCTTCCTCCATTTCGTCTAGCCTCTTTTTTATTTGGCTCAATTATCCAAATGGATCTTGAATATCAATGGGGTTATCATTGTGTATATTTTATTTTTTCCATACCCCTCTCACTCACTATGTAAAATAACTTATATGGATTTCGATTTTGAATGAAAATGCATCGATTTTGAATGAAAATGCATCCACTTACAAAAGACAAATATTTGATTTTTACCAATGAAACAAAATATCTTAAAGTATAGAGCATCAACAAACTCCTAGACTATGGACTTCACAAGTTATAACCTATATATTTATTTAAAAAAAACAATAGTCCAAAAACATACTAAAATCTATAAATTAAATTCTATATATTTTAATTATTAGACTATATCGATTACATTGGCTTGTACATTTTGGATTTTAAATCTCTTCCTTTTGATTCTTTTTGCAAAAAATAATGTTGAAAAGTTTAGAGTTAATTTTTTTTTGTATGTAACTCTTGATTCAATATTTTTCATCATGCCATGATGGGATCCTTAAGGCATTACTACTCCTAACACATATTCACCTCAATAATCAATAATCGATGTTCCATCATTTTAATCTTACTCTAAAATCAAATAGTATAGGCATCATTGTTGGTCAATGTAATTGCTCATTAATTAATTAGTAAATAGAGTGCTCAATATTTATTGTCAACCCAAGGAAGTAAGTTTGTTTCAAAGGTAATCACGGAAAGTCTATGCATAAACATTCAGTAACTGATGAATCAACTAAACTACCCAATCTTACTAATCATTCAGTCTATGCTTTGCTTTACTACTCAATCCAACTTCAACACAAATTCAATTTCCAAGGGAAAAGGAGTTATCAATATTTCTACTAAATTAATTCTGGGAATGACTGCTTCAAAAATAAGAAAGTTAAATTTCTTTTGTGAGAAGTTAAATCCATAATTATTACCATAAGAAATATCTGCTCAATGATCGCAAGGTTTAATCATAAGGGAAAGTAACTTCCTGTTATATCAATTCACATGCCATCTACCAGGTCGACAACTCTTGAAAAATAATGAAACACAAAAGCAGAGCACAACTGTAACAACAATAATCAATCATGCACTCGTAGAATAAAACTATACACTATTCCATCAACTATTTCAGCACACCAAGGAAATTAAACTCAGAAATCCTATGCTTAATCTTCACACTATTTCAACACAACCAACAAATTAAACTAAAAAATCCTACGCTTAATCTTCACAATGTTTCAGCACACTAAAGGAAATTAAATTTAGAAATCCTATGCTTAACCTTCACACTGTTTCAACACACCAAAGGAAAGTCTAATTTCAATTCCACACAAAATCAAATACATAAAGAAGTAACTAAATTAACTGGGAAACTCTAAGAGAAAGTGGGCCCTTAGCTTCCAACAGAGATGCCGTTAGGCACTAATGAAAACCGATACACAATAGATTAAGGAAAAAATAATGCCACTTTCATTAAGTCCAGTTACAGAATCCTCCACACCCACTGTTACAAGGTTTTCTTCCAAAATGAGCCTAACCCTCTAAACCATACTGTCTTCCTCTAAATACTAGACGGGATAATTTAGGTCCTCTTAATTTAGACAACCATGAAGATTGAATATATTCAGGCTGTTGAATCATCATTTTTACAAACATAAACAATTTCATTCATAATTACATTAAGGTGAAATTTGTTTCAAAAGCATTTAACACCTTCGATGATTCAAATTGAACCAATATCGCAAGAGTCTCAGCTAACCATGTGGAAGATACCTCGAGTTGTTTCTGAAAATATACGAACAGGAACCTTGAAGGTGTAACGGTTGGTCGTAGACTGTTATATCCTTGTGTATCAACAAGCTGATACATCTAAATTTCTTGCAATATACGGTTGCTTTCATAAATTTGTCACAAGTTACCTCTTTAGGAAACAAAATCACAATCATAGGTAAAACACTAGGAATTAATAAGAAAAAGCAATAATAAATTATGCCTGCTTGGAAATATGCTTTTCTTTTAAGAAATATTTTAAATGGGTCGCATTAATGTGGGAAAATAGGGAAAGATAATTATGAAAGGAGTGAGCAAAAATGGGCATTTCCAACGCCCAACATCTCCCCCCAACTGTCCAATTGCATGTCCTCATGCAACAGAATCCCATGAATCTGAATCTGAATATGAATCAAAGATATTTCTATGGAGGTCGGTAAGGTTGAAGGAAGACACAATTTTGGCTCCCAGTCTAACAAACCCCTTGTAGGAAACCAAGTCTGCCCAAAATGCCCTTTCTACCTTTTTCTTTAACTTGTATACACTCTTGTACTCCTTCTCGGGAAACCATATAAGTGGAAATATTCAGCCCCAACCACCTTGGCCCAGATGCCCGGATACACTTAGTGTACTCAGGGACCTGAGACAAGGCATACTTAAAATTTTCAAAATGTACAGGTCTCTTATTCTCATGGATTCCAAAGAGGCTTCCCACTTGCACTTACTGCCGTCTACTGCATAAGGTTCTTGTTGTGATATTATTTTAACACAAGAAGATATGACATCTTTCTGGATTATTGTTATTTGATTAATCTTTTGGGGAGAGGAGAGCTACTGTCTCTGCCTTGTAAATATAACCTCAGGGGACTGTGGTTCCCATCGAATCCAAAGAGTAGAATTGTCCTAATTCCTTTGAATAGTCTAAGAAGAATGCTACTATCTCATATGATTGGTGACAAAGGAGGAAAAATACCTCACATGGATATCTCCTAGGTATGGAATAGGATTAGATGAATGGTTAATGAGGAATGATAGTTAGTGTAAGTACAATCCATAGAGAAAGATTTAATAAGAAAAACCTCTATGAGCAAAAGCATCTAAAAAATGGGAAGATATAACAAAGTGATAGGGTCTCTCCTCCTTAATGGCTTTCAACTTAAATAAAATTAATTTTTCAAAGATGAAGACTAAATAGGAAGGTAATGGGGCTTTGCAGCTTAATAATTCATGAACTAAATCATACATTTGATTCTTCTCTTTATGCATGGCCTTAAGCTTCCTCAACTCTTTCATTTCTTGCAATTTTTCCCATTGGAATATTTGGAAAGTGAGCTCCTCAACCCATTTATCCCTGATATATCATCGATATGAAAGATAGTCTCGAGTATAGCTAAAAGGAGGTTGAACTGATTCCTTTAATTTCATAAAGGGCATCATCTCCAAGTTCCACATGAGTGGAAAACTTATTTTTCCTTAAGTCTATAAGAGCTGCTTGAAATCATGTCATATGTCTGGAAGCTCCACTGTCCACCAGCCAAGACTCAACACTATTGGTGATGGAACCGAAGAGAGCTGAAATAAGATGGTACTATTTCCTTGGTTCTTGATTTTGGAAGATCCACCGACTTTTCTTTTCTTAGGTTCTTCTTCTGTAGCAACGGATGCATGAAATTTTCCCTTGAGCTTACTCTTTTGTTTGTGACAATCTCTAGCATAATTTCCCTTCTTTTGACAATTGAAACATTTTATCTTTGACCAATCAATGTGCTTACCTTGGGGCCTTTTGTCCTTGTTCTTTTGATGAAAGAAATTCTTGCATTTCCTTGTCTTGGAAGCAAGAGAAAGATTCACTTTCTTAGAGCCATCATTTCTACTTTGCATTCTTCCTCCCTCTTGCAAGCAATTGTGCCATGGTCTTTCAAAATCTGGTTGGACTTCATGACCATTTACAGCATATAGATATGTATCCCATGAACTTGGAAGACCATCAACATTAGTTTGGACAAGATCATCACCATCTACTGAAAACCCAATAGCTAAGAGATGATCCCTTACCAGAGAGACCTTTGTGAAGAAAGAAGCCACACCTTCATCATTTTTCAACTTCAAAGTACAAAGCTTATTCTTCAGAACCCTCTTTTGACTATGAACTTTCCTTTCATACATATTTGTCAAGGTATCAAAGCATTCTTTGGCAGTTTTTAATGGAGTTATGACATGGCATCAAATTGTCCTTGATTGAATCATAGATGATTCTTCTTACATCGGTTTGCTTCCTCTTGAATGATTCTCTACCTGCATTTCTTGTAGATTCTTCTACAACATTGATGACTAAATCATCAAGATCATTTTCCTCCAAGGGTAGCCAAGACCCTAGCCTTCCAAGGGTTGAAGTTGGAGGTCCCTTCAAGTTTGTCTTATGGTCTGAAAGAGACAGAAGCCAGTTTTTTGCTCAGGAAAGTCTGCTAAATCAAACATGCAAGCAAGCATCTTAGAACTGTACCACAATCTATGTAAGAAACAGTAACCTGCTCTAAAACTATGCTTTTCATGTCTTATGCTCTGATAATATGTAAAATCTATTCTAGATCTAATAGAATTAATTGTTGTAGGTTAATTTTTTAACTTTTAACAGACTTAGGATATGAAACTGAGACTATAAACCAGCAATAGATAACCAACAATAAATAAAACAACCATCAACAAGAACACAATATATTTACCCTGGGAAAACCTTTTCAGGAATAAAACCCCAATACAAAGAAAAATCTTCCTTTATATGAGATGACTGAAAGTACATAAGCATATTTGATGAGCAAACTTTTACATCATCAATAAATTTGCCACTAGGGCTTACATACCAAGAGTTAGAAGGAGATGAGTCAAACTGATGTAAGCCCTAGGATCTACAACGTGTTAACTAAGATTTCATCAGCCCTTTAAACTTTGAGATCTGATTGATATTTTGATGTAGGACTTTCTAGAGCTTGTTTACAATCTTTATCCCATTCACAAATGATGACGTCAGTTGTAATAGAGATAGCGTAGACCCTAAATATGTTCAAAATACTGATGGAACCCTTGAAGGAGGTAACGACAACCCTAATGAGAGAGGCTAAGACCTAACGCTAAAGTAGGACTTGTTGAGTCATGCACAGGGATGTCGTGCTTTTTAAGGGCCTAATTTATGCATGTTGTAAGCCCTAACGTGCCTCATTGTTGACCTGTGGGGCATATCTAAGAAGGAGATGGCCTCTAGAGCCTTCATGTTGAGAAATTGAGTCCTCAAAAATTATATTGCGGAGGGGCAAACCCTAACGAGCTTGAGATAAAATCCCTAGAGGGCTTTCTAATAGTGTCGAGAGCCTCGAAGAACTGAACCAAACCCTCATTATTGATCAAGCTGAGAAGATGAAGACAAAAAACACTTCAAATACCCCACACAAATTTTGGACAGAGATAAAATGATGATATAATGATATGTTTAATCTCTTGAGAGTGCTCCTTATTTATATTTCATCATTGAGTAAAACAAGGGGTGAATTCCATAAGTCAAGGAAACCACCAACTCCACCACTTTTGTATTTTTTTTATTTAATAATTAAAAAAAACGTTAATACTTTAGTTAGGGTCCTTGTAATTTCATGATGGGCTTGTAACACCTTATTAGGGCTATTTGGGCTATTAACCCAATCTTCTTAGGCAAGTCATCTTTGGGAAACGTATTAGCCCTTCTCTTGGTCTCCATGGTCCACACGTGCCCACTCAAAGTACATCATCATATACAAGGAAGATTTCCTTTGTGTGTCTTGTTCTCCCCACTAACACCAAGGTTATGTGTCAGTTACTCCAACAAGGGGTCACCAGTCCCTTGAGGAGGCCCCATAGCCCAATGACCAAGGAGATGAGTGCATCAACTGCCTAGACCCAGTCTAGGGCTTTTGTGTTGACCTGGTAACTGATCGGGTGCCTCAGCCCCAAACTTAATCAAGTTGACCAAAGTCAATATCTTGGTAACAAACCAAGTGTCTCAATCCCAGATTGAATCATCTTCTTGGTAATTGACCCGATGCCTCAGCCCCAGGTTGAATAATACTCCTGGTAACTGACCAGGTGCCTTCATTCTCCCAGAGAATAACTCTCGATGCTGCTCAAAAATCAACATAAACTACATTCTATAAATGGTTAGGTAACACATGTTAAAGGGAATTTAACATGCACTAACCCTTGCACTATTAAGGTCAAGAAGACATCAATCCTATGCTCTACCTCATGAACGAGGCAGTAAAATATGGCCATCAACAAACCTCCCATGTAGCTCAAATTTATGTGGTCAATGCTCCTTGGCAATCATATCACTTTTTCTTATGCAATAGAATTTCAAATGGTCCCACCCATTAATTTTTAAACTGTGACTCCAAATTAAACCACTCAATATTTATCCAATTAACCACATCAAAAGATCCACCAAAGAAATATCTCAACAAATAAACATAAGAGCTTCTTGAATACCTCTCTCTCTATCAATAATACAAACGAAACCACACAAAGAATACATGAATCACAACAAACCAAATTACACCTCCCATGATGCAAAAACAAGGGGTGCAACCTTGAAATTAAAACGGAAATGCAAACTTTTTAACAAAAGAAACACTAGTATAGCATTTGTTCACCAATTTTAATGCCAAAAACGAAGGCTTATGCTATGCATAGATACAAACTACAAACATGGAATAAATCTGAGGATCTTTATTATAAAGATTGTTGAGGATTACATAATTCATTTTCAAAAAATATTTTCGAGGGGAAAGTTGCATGTTTCCATTAATTTCGTAAATAATATACCTATGCTGCACGTGGACCTGCCCCCCCCAAAAAAATTATTGTTTCATGTGTTCTCGTGTTCCGGGGACTTTCGAACGCCTTGGAAACGTCCCCAATTCATCGAAAAATCCATTGGAGATTTGGGGACTTCCAAGCCGTACCTATCAAAATCAAGGACTTCTCAGAAACGTCCCTCAACCTGCACAATTAAGATTTAAAAATAAAACTAAAAAAATACATTTTTATTTAAAAACCTAAACTAACCCTCCCCTTATTCCTCTAACCCATAGCACATGCTCAAAGTTTGAGTTCATGGCTCAACACAAGTTCACACTCACAATGAGTTTTCCCCCTCCCAGCCCCAAAATGCTACACAACACAAGTATTTCATATTTGATATTTTACATTTTATTTTTATTGTCTTTTGGGTAAAAGTATTAGCACATGCTATTATAGTTTTATAAAAATATAATTTAGTTTTTACAAATGTCAAATTACAAATATAAATTTATTTGTTATTTAAATTTCGAAATGATTCATCATTCATGTATACAATGTTAAAAATCTTTAAATATTTGTTACTGTTTTAACTCTCAAGTTTTAATTTACTGTTTAATAGTTAACTAATGTTAAAAATCTTTAAATATTTGTTACTGTTTTCACTCTCAAGTTTTAATTTACAGTTTAATAGTTAACTTTGAAGTCATAACTATTCAAAGTTTTTGTTTTTAAAAGGCATGTATCTTGAGCCTTAACTAATTCATTTTGACAATGGGCAATGATGTTTGGACAATACTTTATATTTCTTTCTATAATTTGAATTTTATAATTAGTTCTACTTTTTATTTCAATATATATATAATTGTCGTCTCCAACCTGCCACCCCTGAAAAATTGGAGGTGCACTCTAGCCGTCCCAGAAACTCGTCCCCACATTCCCCATGTCCCCCCATCCCCGAGGCCGGTGCAACATAGTAATATACAGTAATGAGCATACAACTGTGAAAATGAATGTCAAACCAAGAGCAATGAAGTTTAATAACATAATATAGATAAATGAAAAGAATGGCTTTACTGTAAAGAGAAAGATTTTGTTACAACAGAAGTTGCATGGAAGATTATAAAGTACAAAAGAAGATTGGAGATGCGAGGAAAAGACCCACGATATCTCCAATTTCAAAGGAAATTTACAACTCCTAATTACCCACACCCATTGCATATTTCTTTCCATTGACAATGGAGGATACATATTTCTTCATATAATGCAATATTTAAAAGTCTGCATGATATATGCACACCAAATTAGAATGTGATACAGGAGAGCGACAAAGAGGACATTCTGGCTTCTCGTTGCACCATTCTGCAACACAATTCCTGCCAATGCGAATTTGAGGGAAAAAATAAGATACTGATTTAAGCATTAGAACTGATTTTTATGGATTTAACTCAAGTATGCCAACATTGTTAATGCCAACCTGAAATTAAAGTACACCTAATTTTTCAAGATATTTGCTAAAATGTTTGCAGATTGCATACCAGCAAAATACATGGCCACAAGGCGTAGCAGTAGGATGTTGCCGAGGACTGAGACATAGTGGGCACTTGCTCAAACCACCCATCTGAAACCAGCACAGGTAAAATTAAAACAGAGAAGATCAATATGCCTCTAGTTTTAATTTCTAATGCAAATGCAAAATACGACGACTGCTCAGATATTATGCATTTTTCCAAAAGCAGTAAAAAAAGTGAAATTGCCATTTTTACAGCCAAACCTGTAGCATACATTTGGAGACAGTCATAAGAACAAATTCTCAAATGTGCAAACACTCATCGCAAACAAGAGAGGATAAATATTGTTTTTAATTAATCAAAGTTGCTTAGTCTAGTACATGGTCTGAAACAATTCATATCATCATCATGCCTAATGAAATCCCAAGGGGGATACAATCATGCCTTAGAAACCAGTTCCCCTAACTTCGGAGATGAAAAGGAAGTACTGTACAGTAGAGCTACACTAAGGGTTTAATCCGAGTACATAAGGATGTTGCTTAGAGACTTCAACATGAAAGGAAGAAAGATATTATTTCCTGAGATATCATGCGCTGATTTTATTTCACCATGTAACTTGATATCACATCAATTTTGTATATCATACTCTTCCACCTATTGCCAGATCATTGCAGGAGTGTCATACATTTCCTCCCTCATGATTCAGAAGTTGAACATCACTTTTGTATGATATCTTTCTTGTGTAGCTTCCCTTTTTGTTATAACTTTGTCAAAGCATACTAAGTTCTGGCCTAGTTCTCCTAACATGTGAATAACATTAATACAATACTCATTCTAAAGTAGATCCAAGACTGATCTGTATCCAGTGGGTGAGTCAGAATGACCCAATGACAGTCAAACATATTCTTGAAAAATATTTAAAACTTCCCAAGCAATGCCCTTGTGTCTGCCCAAATTCGTAGTTCTACTGTTTAACTAATTTCAACCATCAACAAGAAATAGATAGAAACCACAGACATAGATGTTTACAGTACACAAAGGTTTTTAACAGAAGAAACCCTCATGGGAAAAAGAAACTCCAGATGTATTACAAAATCTGTAGACAACAATGCTTGGAACTGAGGTTCACTTCTGCTATAGAATTCCAATTCTCACAATAATCCTCATACAGTATGGAATCATTTAAGGGGTCAGATTTATAGCTTTTTTGTGTCTTCCATGACCAGACTATTTCATTTTCCCAAGCCCACTAGCAGACTTCTCTATGGCTTCTCAACTACAGAGCTTGGCTTTCAAAAGCCTTGGCTCTTGAACTTTGGCTCTCTAACCTTGGATCTAGGCTCTAAGGATCTTGGCTTGGCTTGGGCTCTGATTCTCAGCTCGCCTTGGTTTGCTCACTCTGTAACAGAATTCCACTCCACTAGCTTTGCTACAGTAGAGTCATCCTTTGCTAGCTGAAACCTCCTCTGCTAGCTCTACTATAATTTTCCAATACTCCCAAATGGATTATAAAAGAAAAGAATGGACCCCCTCTTCTTGTGTCTTGTGCCCTTTCTCTTAAAGATTGGTCGTTATAGAGTTGAGTTCAAAAAACGCTTACCCTTACTCATTAATACAGCTGTTACAGGCTTGGATTCCCTTTACAGATTTCACTGATGATCTATTTCCCCTGTCCATTCCTGTTTGGCCATAGTTTCATGGTGGTTTCAATACCCAACAGAAATTTTCTTGGAACTACATCTTCATTTGTGTCACCTTTGTTTTGGATACTATGGGACATGTTTCCGCCTGATACGCACCTCAGGTAAAGTGGCAGAAATCTACAAGACACTAGCTGTGCCCTTGGGGACAAGAAGAACTGTCACTTGAAACTTGACTCCTCCATCTAGGCCGACACCTAGCGAAGCCAAGGAGGGTGGTCCCTAATAAAATAATCTAATGCTGATTACGCTACAAAAAGAAAATTAATCTAGGAGTTTATTAATTAAGCACAAGAACAATATGAAAATTCCATTAACAGCATGTAACATATATCATCATAATTGACAGGAAAGTAAATACTTAAAGCAAAATGAGATAATGAAAATAAGACCAGTGTCAAGACTCAAAAGTAAATATAATGCTGCGAAAGCAAATGTTTTGAATGTGCTCTTGGCGTGTTTTATTATTAGCGGGTGAGTTGCTTGAGGAGTGGGTTTCTTCTTGGTTTGGCCTGTTCAACCTTTTAAGTGCAGAGCAACCATACCAAGTGTCCAACAGGGTGAAACATAATCTGCTTAAAGTAACCATCTGACTATGGTATGTTCAATGCAAACCCCTTACTTTTGGGAATACAGATTAAGTGGATTGCCCTATTAATCTAGCACTTGAATGCCCTTTCTGATTGTGCCAATGATCAGGCAAAAGCTTGCAATGGACAAGAGCATACAGGGTACCAAATCAAAGTTCGTTACTCAACCAACAAAAGAAAAGAAACTGAAATTAAACTACTTTAGTGCAATGTGTGTAGAATTGTTTTAATCTACTATCACAGCTTTAATCTACTAGTTAGTATTTAAATGAAAACAAGAAAAAGAGAACAGGCAAAGAAAACCACGAAAATGAGGCAACACGGATCGCCCCAGGGGGGATGGGGTGTGGTCGCTGGGTATCCCACTTGCTTTTCTTTTATTATATTTTTCTTTACATTTTTTGGGAATGCCTTTGGTCCTTATAGATTCGGATCCAATAGGCTTACAAGTTTTGGAAAAATGATTTCTAAGTAGAAAAGGGTGTTTGGGGTTATCTAGATGATTTAGATCTTCAAAAATCCGCCAGCATTAGAAAATCTCAAAAAAAAAGCTGAGTTAAACTGTGCTAGAAAACACAAAGTAACTAAGGAAAGCCAGCTAAAAGCAAGCTTCATCAGGGTCTTTGGTTACCCTGTTGGGTTAGCCAATTAAAAGGCACTAATCTTGCCAAATATAACTTTAAAACATAGAAAGCAAACCTACTCTTCAAGCCTTAAGAATCAAGATCTACTAAAGAATTCTGAATAACTTGCAAGAAAGGTAGCTTGAATTCTAGATCTAGTTAAACAAATGAGATCTTTAACAACAAGTTACAACTCAGATCTAAAATTGCTACAAATCAGATCTATTTGAAATTATCCTTTTAAAAGACGATCTAAACGTGTGTGGCATTTTTTAGGAGCACTCTACAATTTTGGAGCTTATTGATGTGGTTGGTTATCATTTGGACCATGTTTCATAGAGCACTCCCTCTCTTTGAATCATACTTGTACCATTTCATGTATTTGACCTTTGATCTTGGGCATTTTGTTAGGGTTTTGGAGTTGGTTATTCTAACCTCTTCATTTTTAATGATATTTTGCCAATGTCTAAAGGATTTTGATCCTCCTAGGATGGATATAGGGTTTTAGCCCAAGATATTCTATTTTATTTGGAGGGTTGTTGAGTCTAAAGCCTATATAAGAGACTCCGCTTTCATTTGTATCTTGCTGTTGTGGATTGAAGAATAACGTTATCCTTTGTCTCAAAGCTCTTGGTTTTCTTTGGAGATTTTTCTTGCATTGTAAGGCATTCTTGGTTAAGCTACTCTTGAAGTAACATGCTTATTTTTGCATTCTCAAATTTCTAGATCTAGCTCATAGATGGGTAAAACTGCTCTACTAAATCTAAGTTAAAGAAAATCACCTTGATTGTTATATGTTTTGGTTTTGTCTGCTTGCTTGTAGGTGTCATTTCTAAGATTCTTGCAAGTTTAAGTAAGCATAGGCAAGGGTGTATGCTAGAATCTAGATATTGAAGGTGTATGCCTATAGGGTGACCCTTTCTTGAAAGGAATTTGCATCAAACCCCAAAGGCTGGTGTGGAATTGTCATGTTTTTGCAGATATTCCAGCTCCAAGTAACATCAAACTAAGCCCAAGGAGGACTATCTTTAAGACTCTGTGAGCCCAAGGATTCAAGGCACTTGCCATCTTTGATCACAGCAGACATAAAAACGAAAAACTTTTCTTCAGTTTCTTTTATTACCTAAGAAATTCTACTACAAGGCTGATTTAAATTCTAAATTTCTAAGCATTTCAAGCCTAGGTAAAATCTAACTTGTTTGCATCATTTTTAGGTTTGTTTTGATTAGATTTATGTATGCTCTGATTTAATTTCTAAACTGGTAAATAGAATTAAATCTCCTCTCTAATGCCTTAAAAACTCATCTCTAGGTTAGGGTTTTGTGCTAGATTAATCACATAAAAATCTGGGTTTCTCATTAGGTATTAGGCAAATTTTTAGTGGATTATTTTGTTCATTTTTGCTCCACTAAAATTCTGAAAATTTACTGTGAGATAGCTTAATAGTTCTGAAATTTTTATCGGCTGCAGGCACTAATTTATTTTCAAATTTCACAATTTAATTTTCTGTCGAGTATTTCATGGTGAAGACTGAATTTTGAAGGTTATCTTGTATTTTTACATAACAGCATTTCTTTTCTTTTAAAGCAAAATCATTCACGAGTGTTTTTCTCAGTTAATGGGTGGATAATGGTTCATTGTATTTACTAAACATATCTACTTTAGCTAAGTGATTCACTGATTTTGATAATTCTGGAAATTACATGTGCAATTTCAAATACTTATAATATTTTTCTCTTAAACAATCTCAAGATGCTATTTTATATACATGGATAATGTAATCATGGATCAATAAATTAATGTTGTCTAAATTTTTATTGAAGCATTAGTTATAATTTATTGGCTCAAATCTACATTTGAAGAAGTGACTCTCGTCAATTCAAAAAATCTGGCATCTCAACTTTACTAATCTAATATCCTTAGGTGACATCTTGCTTCAGAATTCTTTTCAAGCAAGATCTCACCTTGAACAATAATTTTGTAAATTTTCCTTCAATTCCCCAACCCGGTTTCATGCCACCATTTTCATCATTGTTTAATGCCCAATCCAATTTACTTTTATCTGCAAATTAGTTCATTTTCTCATAAACAATTTTGACAGAAACACATGAAGAACTTTTACCACTTCAATGAGAAGAAATAAAACAGTAACAAATAAAAAATTCAGACTCGGAAATTTTTGGTCAATTGACCCAAGCAAAACCCCAACCTTTGGGGAAAACCTGTGAGAGAGAATTTATTTATTTATTCAGTCAACAGTACAGCACAAAAGAAAAATTCAGTCACGGCTCACAACTTATCTCAACCAGATGAGAAAAAATTTCAGCCTCGAAATTCATGCCACTTCATAAATTCATTCTCAAAATTTTCTGACTACAAACCTCCTCGATTTTCATGCTGCTACAGGACTGTACTGACAGACTATGTGGACGAGTTGTATGGACTGACAGTACGGTCTGAAACCTCGATTTTTCATGCCCAAGGGAACAACAAATGACAGCCTCGAACTTTATGCTCCTCTGCTCGAAATTCGTGCACTTTCTCAAACTGAAAATTACTGTACAGACAGGTACAGCACAGCTGCAATAAATGCTTTAATTGCTGCCTCAACAATCGTGCCCAAACAGGGTTATTATTCTCCTCGAATTTTGTGCCAATGACTTGTACGGATGCTTTGGGGATCGTACCAGTTCAAGCTGTACGAATTCTTGGGAATCGTGCCTCTGCTCAATCTGCTCTCCCTCTCTCAAATTTGACTTTCTCTCTCTCTTCTCTCCAATGTTCATGGAAACAATTGAATGAATCTCTCATGCCTTCGCTTTCCTTTTTGGTGTCTAACGAGGAAGCTGAATGGTCATCTAATACAAGGGACTGAAATGACTTAGATCAATGGATGAAAAATAATGTGCACTTTATTTCTCTCCAAAATTAATTTCACTCAACTTAAAAGTTTTTTTTTCAAAAAGTCACTTTAATCACTAAAGTGAAAATTAAAAACTCATCTCAAGTCATTAATTGCAAGGGTCATGTTATTTTCCCCTTTTAAGTGACTTAGGCAAAAATCACTCGGGGAACACTTTCCCAAGTACAAAAATCAACACTCCCTCTTACCGAGGAAGGACCTCTGCACCACACTTAATTTTCTCTAAAATGAATGAACGGATGAGTTGGGGAGATATTTTGAAAAGTCTTCCAAGAGACTTCGTCAAAATATTTGCAACCTGCTCATCAATGGAAATGTACTGCAACTCCACAGCTCCTCGCTGAACATAATCACAGATGAAATGGTACCTAATCTCAATATGCTTTCACTTGTAGTGAAATACCGGATTCTCAGAGAGCTGGATGCAACTCTGATTGTCACAATAGATCACTGTAGGCCTCAACTCCTGATCAAATAAGTCTACCAATAATGTGCGAAACCACAGTGCTTCGAAACTAGCCTGACTAGATGCCATGTACTCAGCCTCTGGAGAACTCAAGGCAACAAACTTTGCTTCCGACTAAACCACGACACTACTGTCAAGCCCAAACTGAAACAACATCCAGAAGTACTCTTCCGATCTGCCACACTACCTACCCAATTTGAATTCGTGAAGTCAATCAAACTAACCACATCTGATCTCCTATAATCCAGTCCATAATCCACTGTACCTGCAAGGTATCTCAACACATGTTTTGCAGCAACCCACTGCACTCTCCTAGGCTCCATGTAATGTCCCAATTTGAAAATTTCCAACAAAAGCAGAATTTGGGGAAAAATTGTCTTGACTAGTCTTGACTCAAGGGAATTCGAATGGCACAAGAGGCTCTCGAATTTGGTAGGGAATGATATGGGGAGTCTTAGGACCACTCAATCAACTCTTTGATAACTTTATGACAGGTTGTAGACATATGCATCTCGATTTGGGAACATTGGCAAAAATGGAAAAATTACTAGTAATTTATGCTGCAAATCCCCCTAGGGTGTGAGCAAAAATGGCTCTCCAACTTCTATGCAACCCTCCCAACTTGTCAAACAGAGTATGGGGACTATTATTAGACTTCATTTACTGTCATTTGGTATGGTTAATAGTTCTGCAACAGATGTGTAAAGCTTCATATTCGAATGCATAAATTCAATGATATTTCCTTAAGGGAAATGACATGTAAAAGCTCAACTTTGACTCACAAATTGTGTATATAATGGTTTCAAATAGAGTATGATGAATGCTGACCATTAACAGCATAGTAATATCTCACTAACAACATATAATATCAAAGCCAAGTCGCAACATACATCAGATATACAACTCCATTGAAATGAGAAATCAACACATGGAAGCTAGTAACAACAAAGCTTGGAAATGTGGACATTTGCATATGTATATCTGCTGATTTCGACTTACAGATAGGATGGGAGACACTACAGAGACATAAATCATTCATCCATGCTTGGGCATCAACTGGACTCAATGGGGCGCAACCACCATTCACACAAGTGCGCCATCATAGAGAAATATGGAAATATTGAAGTGGGCTTGAGAGAATGAGAGGAGAGATGGGTCACCAACAGTAGCAACCTCCTATCTGCAGTAAAAACCACTCCATTAAGCTCCAAATGAGAGGTCAAGGTGGCCTCTCCCACAACCAACTTGGATGAGAATCTCACTCTCTCAAAATTTGCTCACTAGCAGGGTAAGTGAGCACTCACCGTGCAATGGACAAGCTAGTGCTTTCCAAAATGCCAAAGGCAAATTCTCAAATGATCAAAATCCATTATCATTCCTCACGACATATTTTTATAACCATCCTAAGGCCCTCCAAGGTCGAATTCACTCCCATAGGCTTCCTCCAACTCATCCTTGATGTTTAGTAACCTTCATGACATGTGTCCTTCTCCTCAACCCTTAATCTTCCTTCAAATCTGAATTGCTGCCACCAAACCCTAAGTGCACCCTCTTGGAGGCTATTTTTAGCCCTGACATGTCAGACTGTCATAGGTCTGCAATCAGGTTTGACTTGTCATAGAATCTTCCATCATTGTTGTCATAAAACGCTGGGAATCTCTCTCCGAGTGGAACCTAGTTTCTTCCTAGCCTCTTCCTCTTCTATGGGGAGTTACTCCTCTTCACCCATTCGAATCCTTGGGATCATGATATGTTACTTGACACTTGTTCACCTTTCAAGAACGTTCCATTACTCATAATTTCGAATTTTGGGTTAAGTCATGACATGTGTAAGGCAGAATCTAGCCACCCAAGGTCTCCATGAACCTCCAAATGTCCTTATGAAGCAATGCCACTTTATTTTATCCATATTTATTATTTGTATGACCCAATTTAATGTGTAAATGACAAACTAAGGTTCTCTTGGGTACCATAGCTCCCTTATTGCAAGATTTAATGCCTCCTCCCCAACATAGGGAACTAGCAGGTGGGTGAAACATTGTCAACTAGTAGTCTCATTGGGATGGGGACGTGACACTCCACCATGAATAGACTGAGAGTGTTCACCACAAAACACACATCTTTCCTAGAGTTGACCACATACATCAACGAACCTATGAGCTAACGATATAATGTAGGATCCACCAACTCTTCCTCAAAAGCATGAAGCTTCTTCCAATTGGTGACATTGGTGTAGACATCGGCCTGCAATCCTCCATCCAAAATCTTCTTAAAATATCAACTTCATACTTTCCCTTTCCCCGGAAAATATGACCTAGCTCCTGCCAAACCTCCAATCCCAAAAAATAATGCATCAACCCAATGTCAGTCATCCCATACTCTGAAGCAAGATCTCTCTTGCAAACTGCAATAGGTCTCTCATCACCTGTGATAAACAAATCATCCACATACAACAGAAGAATGAGCAAATCATCTCCAACCATGATGAAGTAGAGATTTGGATCAGCTTCACTCTTCTGAAAACCCATCGATAGAAAGTAAGAGTCTATCCTAGAATACCAAGCTCAAGGAGCTTGCTTCAGCCCATACAAGGTTTTCTTCAACCTGCAACATGAGACTCTCTCCCGTGAATCTCAAAGCCTATGGCTGCTCCGCATAAACATCCTCCTATATGATTCCATTGAGAAATGTAGTCTTCCCATCCATCTGATGGATATTCCAACTCATTTCTACAACAATGGAAATCAATGATCTAATAGAAGTGTAACGAGCAACCGGTGCAAACGTCTCATCATAATCAACTCCCTCTACCCGTGAAAAACCACAGGCCACAAACCGAGCTTTGTATTTCTACACACTGCCATCAGCAGCATGCTTTACCTTGTAAGGCCATCGAGAAGTCACCAGTGACTTCCCCTTGGGCCTCGAAACTATCTCCCAAACATCGTTCTTCATGATGGAATGGTACTCTTCCATCATGGCATCTCTCCAAACATGATGTAGAGAGGCCTCCTCAAAAGTAGATGGCTCTAAATCACGAAGACAAGCAACCAAGGCCATACCCAACCTATCTGGCATCACTATAGTCCTAGTTATCACATATATAGTAGCTGGGCTACCGTATTCTATTTTTTAGATAGAGTACATTTTTCAGCTAGATCTCTTACATATCAGATGCTGAGATGAGTAGTTTTGACGAATCATTATTTTATTTGTGGACTATTGTACTCTCTCATGTCAGGACTGAGTCTCAGGACACTCAGATTTGAGGACCGATGCAGCCATTTAGTCATTACAGAGCAGTTATTGATGCCCAATTTTATATCAGCACTTTCTCATTGGACAAATAATGGTTTAGATGGATTATATGCATGATTATGACTTAGCTTGTATTATATTGTGTTATGGTTATCATTGCTCTTATACTCATCTTTGTGACATGTATTAACATGTAGTGTCATGATCTGGCGGTCATAATTATATGGACCTGGATGCATTTGTAGTATGTATTGATGTCCCTACTTAGACTTCTAAGTTCCTGATCTATACTCATTTGTTTTACCCTCCTTAGGGAGAATAGAGGTAGTCATTCCCACAATTGTTTTGGCTTGCTAGTGTTGGATTCATCAATCACTGTCTCCACACATCCATTACCTTCTAGTTTTGTTTTAACCCGACTTACTGGTTGACTTGTGGCATGGAGGACCTTTCCCCGCTAGAACCTTTGTTGGACAAACTTCCCTGTTCATACTGTGTCTTGGCTCTGAGTTGGTGACAGAACTTGCCTTTGGTAAGTTGGATTGTATGCCTAAATCATTTTGGTCAGTTGTCCCGATGTTTGGCACTGTGCAGAACTCCCCCTCGTCACTTTAGATGTTGTTGGCTAAAACTGAAAGCTCGTGTACTACCTGTATTGGAAATGTTTATATGCGCCCATGGAAAATGAAAATGCTAAAATTGTGTTTCTTAACATATGTGAAAAAGGGCAAGAGCAATGAAATGCTAAAATACGCCTTGAAGGGTATAAGAAAAGGTCCAAAAAGCAATGGTTAAATATATGCTATATCCAGATATTGCTGACCTTATAAAGTTGAATATGTCCCAGATGAAAGCTGCGATTAGCTGTGCTTTTAAGCATTGGTGCCAAAGGGTCATATAGGCCAAAAAGGCCATGGAAATAAAATTAATGGTCCTAATGAAACTAGATCAAACTTGATGTAGACATGATGCCTAAGTTGAATAAGCACTCTCTGAACAACTCAACCATTTGTGAGGCACTACCATTCCTTGTGTTGTTGTTTGTCTTGCATGTGGTTATAGTGAGTTTTTCCTTTCCATATCCAAAGTGTCATGATGTTAAGTACAAAGTCATCATTTGCCTTAGCCTTGTCAATTTCAGCCTTCACCCTTCACTAGTAAATTAACTACAACTATGAAGCGAGTATAGTCCTGAAAGTCTAATCTGAGTAATAATAAATAAAGCCCTATATATGTATTTGGTTGATGTACCGCTAGTGAGATGACTACTACTTGTTATGATTGTTGCTTAAATGATTTGTAGAGCAT
The DNA here is from genome assembly GCA_001517045.1 of Pseudotsuga menziesii. Taxonomy (NCBI): domain Eukaryota; kingdom Viridiplantae; phylum Streptophyta; class Pinopsida; order Pinales; family Pinaceae; genus Pseudotsuga; species Pseudotsuga menziesii. Next base: position 312,132 of record LPNX010057511.1, on the reverse strand, counting down.
GTCTTAGCCTTATAGCACTTGCAGCAGATGGATGATAGTCTGAGTTATACTATTGGTATTTGGTCATTTACAGATGATTATGTTGTCTATTGGATATGGTTGATGATCAAGTAGAGACCTAGAAAGGGTATGAGTATACACCCTAGATGGATTTGGATTCTCTGAGTCTAATGAGATTGTTTATTTTTAGTTCCGGGCACTTGCAGAGATGGTCAGGCTCATTTTACTATTTTGATGCAGTTTTGCCTCACAAGATGATGTGTATGAGCAGGGAGATGTTTTTATTGGATCTCCTAAGGCGTTGTATGGGACATAGAGGGTGCAGGCACTTGATTGTACCATAGTACGCCCATCCCAGAGAGCCTAGTGGGCTCAGTTTGACAACGCAGGCACCCTACGAGGCTTTTTTTGCAGGTTCACATTTCCCGAGGCAGATTAAAAATGATTAAATGGCTATTGAAGAAATCAATTTGGGCTACTAAGGCAAGGAAATGACATGGGATGAGTCATGATGATGAGTGTGATGTCCTTCGCACCTTCTCCAGCAGTTAGAGCACCTGATTGGACCCACACCTATTTTTTGGGCATTTTTATATTATTTTCTGGAGCTTTTTGGGAGGCTCACGATTTCCTCAAGGAGGCACAAAGTCAAAAAATTAAAATTTTATATTCTTTTATTGTGCCATGGGGCACCCAGAGGGAGTTAGTTAACACTCCATGGACCCACCATGTGCTTCATTCATTTCTTGTTGAGTGGGGTACCGTTTGTATGGATGATTTAGTCCACTTTGGTACTTTATGGTTATATTGATCCATGTATTGTATGTTGAGCTCATCTCAACCATTGATTAGAACATTTTATCTTTTAATCTTAGCCACTCGTTTTGAAAGTGGTAGGATTTTGGTTCTCTCGTTTCTATTTAAAGGAGTGTGCTTCTCATTTGTAAGGGGTCTTTGGCTCTTGAATCTGAATAATAGAAAGATTTTTTAGTGGATATTTTCTGGATCTGCTTTGCATCTAATGTTCTTCGGTGGTGATTGGAAAGTCTCTTGCTTCCTAGCATTCAAAATATTGTGTGAGATCTATATCTTTTTTCGGGATCATAGTCTTGTGACTTGTCTACAGGAGGGCGTTTTCAACCGGAACGTTTTTGTAGGGGGACCTCAACTTGCTCGGACTGTCTTTGTCTTGTATCAGGGAGTTTTCATTAGCTTCATTGTGATCTATGATTACTTCTTGTTACTTTTCTACAGATCTAGCTTTTTCTTTCATGGTACAGCAAATCTGATATTGTTGACATTTGCCTATGCAGGTTAGGGGGGCACATTGGTCACTTGAAGCATAACGTTGGTCCTAGAACTCACTCAAATTTTCCAGAAATGATCGGGATGGCAAGGATCATCATCATCAAGGCATCTATAAGCATTTCCAGGTAAGATCTACAGGTCAGTCTCTTCTCTTTTAGATCTCAATCCATTGTACCTGCTTTTCTTCAAATATTCTGAAAAAACTCCTAAATAATAAAAATCCAAAAAAATACTTAATCGAGAAACCGCTTGATCTTTGAACAAACCATTTTTGGGTTTTGTAGATCGGGCATCCCTCTCGCCAAATCCTCTTTAACGTTGTCCAAATTGTGACTGGTTTTCCCTAGATTTGACTTTTTGACTGCTCAAACCCCAATGCCCCTACTGAAATTTTGACTTTTCCAGATTTGACTTTTTCCAGAAAATAATCACTTGGGTTTGTAGATCAAGTCTTCCTCACTCCAGAACACCCCCAATGTTGAGCTAGTTCCTGCCAGGTAGCCCTAGATCTGAAAAACTGACTTTCAGCGTCTTAACTTCCCTCATCAGATTTTGACTTTTTCAGATCTGATTTTTTTAGAAATTTTCTGACTTGGGTTTGTAGATCAGGCCATTCTGATCTCATCTCCACTCCAATGCTGAGCTGATAGTCTCTTGGTTTTCCTAGATCTGCATATTTGCCCCTCCAAACCCTAGCGCTAGCTCTCCTTCTGCTTGTTTCCCTTGCAAACTGAATTTTTCGTCCCAAACACTTTCTTCGGTCCATAGATCAAGGCATATCCCAAGTGGGTCCACTCTAACGCTGTGCAAATACTGACTCCATTACCCAAGGCTTGGCAGGCACTGGTCTCCAAGCATAGTGCTAGCCCTCTTTTGACCTCTTTCCCCTGGAAGTTGACTGCTCCTTGATGACTCGAGTAATCTGACATTGTCATATCTCTCACTGAGTCTATCCCTTTTGTACTAGACAATCCCAACTCTGTCCTTACTCACCCTGTCTTAGTTACGTTTCCCAAGACAGTGGTTATCTTCATCAATTGCTAGTACCTCAACCCTAGATCTAGTATTACCCCTATAAATCAATTGTATTTCACTTTGAATGAACCCTCATAAGACTGAAACCCTCATCCAAATCCCAAGTCCACTTAGTATTATCATCCATAGATCTAGGGTTTCCAAGTACCTAACACCTTACGTACCTCAAGCCATACTTGATCTGATCTGGTGTCTAGGTCTGATCTCTCCTATCGGGTGTAGTTCTGGGTCTCCCTCGTTGTTGTCTTGGACTTAGATAACATAAAGCAAAGACTGCCTTGATTGGCGTGACAACCATCCATTTGGGAGTCTAGGCAGTCTTGGTTCCACCTCCTTAGTTACTTTCCCCTCTACCATCCATCCTGGATCCATCATACATAGGCAACTACAAGGTTAGTGACAACATTTTGTCGTCATTGCCGGGGAGGTAGAGGCCTACCTTGGTTCAACATACCTCACCTTTCCCTATGACATATCTTTTTCGGTGAATCCCTTGTGTGGTTCACCTGTCGACTCCACCGAGGACCGTGCCCAACATATTAATCTTAAGTTCTTAGAACATACCATAAATCATAATGAATTCAAATGTATTTCTGAGACACATGGAGTTAACAAAAGACATGATTGAAACTACAAGACAAATAAACAAAAGGGATAGAGGGAGGTCAGACTACGGGTATGAGGATGATTTCGAGCATGACTATGGGTATGAATCTAGTTATCACAATCTTTATGATACCCACCAACTTCCTCACCCATGCAATAAAAATTTCCCAACCATCCCGACTGAACCTAGAAGTCAGCCCCAGTCAAAGCATTATAGCCAAGTAACTAGAGCTGTTAAAAAACAAGACAAGCGGTCTCCTTTTGACTTTTCTGAAATATCGGGGGCACCTCATCCTATGCCAAACGATTACACTAGGAGGATGCCCCGGTTCAATGGAAATAAGGATATATCTATTGAAAGTCATCTGGATATTCTGTGGGATTACATGCTATCTAGAGGTGCTAACGATGAAGATGTTTATATGCGAGCCTTAGGAGAATCCTTGCAAGGGGATGTTCAACTATGGTTTGATCATTTAGCACCAGGATCCATCACTGGGTATAACATGTTCACAGATTTGTTAATTGATAGTTGGAGTAAGAACACTGACAAAATTTTAGAGTGTCAGTCTAGCAATGATTGTGCCGTTGATAATCAATATATTGACAATGTGCTTTCTCAATTGAACCATTCCTCTCCTGATATGTTCCAAATTATGAGCATGCCTGCAATCCATAAGAATGTTACAGAGTACTTTGAGAATAATGTTTCAAAACCTCATGTTGAAACTAAGAGGGATATCAATCAAATCATACGAGATACTTTGTTATTATTACCTGAAGCAGTCACAGAGCAAATCCTGGATTTGATCTGTGGAAGGGAACCTAACATGCACCATCAAGAAACATCTTTAGTTGAGCCTTCCATTGGTGAGGTCATTAAAGAGCCTTTAAAAGAGCAACTCCATAGTCATTGCCTAATTGATGATAATTTGAGTCAATATCCAACCTATCTAAATCTGGATTCAGACCTTGATCATATAAATGCAGAAGAAGAAAAGGTTGAAATTAATAAAACTTTCGGTGAAGAGCAATCGTGTGGTCATATTGTAGTTGAAGACCAAGTTTGTGAGGATGATAAGGAAGTTAGAAATGAACGTATTGATACTTTTCCTTATCATGATGATGATCACGTATCCTTAGTCGAGTGTAGTGAACTCCGAAGAAGAACAACCACATGATGATGATATACTAGTGAGCGAGCTTGACCTAGAGCCTGCTTTGCCACATCTTTCGAACTGGAACTTGTGTCCAAATAATCATCAAGAGCCTCCAAGGAATGATTCTTGTAACATTGTTACTATTCCCCGTCATACTTTAGATCAAGGTGATTTGGTTGAGGAGATTAATCATAGTGAGTCAAGTTCTTGGGATGTTAGTTTTAATCTTGCCAATTTCTCTAGCAAATGTCCCATATCACATGCAAGAATGGGGTTAACACCTTTAAGTGATACAAATCAAAATTTAATTTGTCAATCCACCCTCCCATCCCAACTTTTGAAGTCCTTCTCTATGGTATCATGCAGTACAGAGTCTCGAAAGTGCCAAATGGTCAACGGTAAAACATTTTATTTCTTTTCATCCTTGGTGCATAATGCTTTCAATTTTGCTAATTTCTTTGATTGGGTGAATGAAAAGCTCTATAAAGACCAATTCCATATTTTCTCATTTTATAAACAACAAATGGGGTTAATCTCCATTTCTGGTTTAATGATCTCTAATTTGTCCCTATTTTGTTTCATCATTGATCATAATGAGAGTATGATTGAGTATGCTAACCAAAAAGATGAGGGAAACAACGATGCCTTAGGAGGGATGAATCATGTATCGTATTCTTTTCTTTCATCAAGTTTAAACTTGCATCAATTTTATGATCCTATCGATCTATGGATGGAAGAACTCTACAACAATCAATCTCATCCCTGGCATGATTTCATTTCTTTTTATCCATATCTTTCTTTGATTTTCAAACAACAAGTTACAATGGCTTCAATTTTCATTCGCATTACTTACAACCTATCTTTGACTTGTTGTATCATTAACTATAAAGAAAGCTCAATCGATCATTTTAGCAAGTGGTTACATTGGATCTATCATTTTACTTAGCACTTGCCAAATTTGGTAGGTTAGAGTAGGTAGGACTGAATAAGCCTTTCCTGGCAGTAGTGTAGCTTAGAATCTTGCATTTTTTGCCTGAAGCTTGCCTTTTGAAGCTCTTAGTATAGTTTTGATTTCTGTTTTTCTGCAAAAAAGAAATCAAACTTTTATTGAAAGTTATGGTTATAGATTAGATTTATTTTCTGCTTTTCAGTTTCATGCATCTTTATTTTCAGTGTTTTATATATTATTCACATATCGTTTTGACGACCGGTCTGTGAGTTTGGTATAGCTTTGGACATGCTGCAGGTAGTCAGTGACATTTTTGGTAGCGGTTGCAGAGCTGGATGGATTGATCGAGGATGCGAGAAGCAGAGTACGAGGACCAGAGATTCTGAGGTTCTCAAGCGCTCTTTTCAGCAGAGTACTTGTCCAAGCTGGAGCCAGATGTTATCACATATATCACATATATGGTAGTCAGGCCACCATATTCTATTTTTCAAATACAGTACATTTTTCAGCCAGATCTCTTACATATGAGATGCTGAGATGAGCAGTTTTGACAGATCATTATTTGATTTGTGGACTATTGTACTCTCCCATGTCAAGACTGAGTCTCGGGACACTCAGATTTGAGGACTGATGCAACCATTTAGTCATTACAGAGCAGTTATTGATGCCCAGTTTTATATCAACACTTTCTCATTGGACAAATGATGGTTCAGATGGATTATATGCATGATTATGACTCACCTTGTATTATATTGTGTTATGGTTATCATTGCTCTTATACTCATCTTTGTGACATGTATTAACATGTAGTGTCATGATCTGGCGGTCATAATTATATGGACCTGGATGTATTTGTATTATGTATTGATGTCCCTACTTAGACTTCGAAGTTCCTAATCTATACTCATTGGTTTTACCCTCCTTAGGGAGAATAGAGGTAGTCATTCCCACCATTGTTTTGGCCTACAAGTGTTGACTTCATCATTCACTGTCTCCACCCATCCATTACCTTCCAGTTTTGTTTTAACCCGACTTACTAGTTGACTTGTGGCATGGAGGACCTTTCCCCGCTAGAACCTTTGTTGGACAAACTTCCCTATTCATACTGTGTCTCGGCTCTAAGTTGGTCGCAGAACTTTCCTTTGGTAAGTTGGATTGTATGCCTATATCATTCTGGTCGGTTGTCCCGATGTTTGGCACTGTGCAGAACTCCCCCTGGTCACTTGAGATGTTGTTCGCTAAAAATGAAACCTCATGTACAACCTGTATTGGAAAAGTTTATATGCGCCCATGGAAAATGAAAATGAAAATGCTAAAACTGTATTTCTTAACATATGTGAAAAAGGGCAAGAGCAATGAAATGCTAAAATATTCCTTGAAGGATATAAGAAAAGGTCCAAAAAGCAATGGTTAAATATATGCTATATCCAAATATTGCTGACCTTATAAAGTTGAATATGTCACAGATGAAAGCTGCGATTAGCTGTTCTTTTAAGCACTGGTGAAGTCCCAAAGGGTCATATAGGCCAAAAAGGCCATGGAAATAAAATTAATGGTCCTAATGAAACTGGATCAAACTTGATGTAGAAATGATGCCTAAGTTGAATAAGCATTCTCTGAACAACTCAACCATTTGTGAGGCACTGCCATTCCTTGTGTTGTTGTTTGTCCGACATGTGGTTATAGTGAGTTTTTCCTTTCCATATCCAAAGTGTCATGATGTTAAGTACGAAGTCATCCTTTGCCTTAGCCTTGTCAATTTCAGCCTTTAGCCTTCAGTAGCAAATTGACTACAACTATGAAGTGGGTATAGTCCTGAAAGTTTGGTCTAAGTAATAATAAATAAAGCCCTATATATGTATTTGGTTGATGTATTGCCAGTGAGATGACTACTACTTCTTGTGATTGTTGCTTAAATGATTTGTAGAGCATGTCTTAGCCTTATAGCACTTGCAGCAGATGGATGATAGTCTGAGTTATATTATTGGTATCTGGTCATTTGCAGATGATTATGTTGTCTATTGGATATGGTTGATGATCAGGTAGAGACCTGGAAAGGGTATGAGTGTACACCCTAGATGGATTTGGACTCCAAGTCTAATGAGATAGTTTATTTTCAGTTCTGGGCACTTGCAGAAATGGTCAAGCTCATTTTGACTCTTTTGATGCAGTATTGCCTCACAGGATGATGTGTCTGATCAGGGAAATGTTTTTATTGGATCACCTAGGGTGCTGTATCGGGCATAAGGGGTGCAGCCACTTGATTGTACCATAGTACCCCCATCCCAAAGAGCTTGGTGGGCTCAGTTTGACAACACATGCAACCTAGGAGGTTGTTTTGGAAGGTTCACATTTCCTGAGCCAGATTAAAAAATGTTTAAATGGCTATTGAAGAAATCGATTTGGGCTACTGAGGCAAGGAAATGACATGGGATGAGTCATGATGATGAGTGTGATGTCTTCCGCACCTTCTCCAGCAGTTACAACACCTGATTGGGCCCACACCTATTTTTTGAGCATTTTTATATTATTTTCTGGAGCTTTTTGGGAGGCTCACGATTTCCTCAAGGAGGCACAAAGTCAAAAAATTAAAATATTATATTCTTTTATTGTGCCATGGGGCACCCAGAGGAAGTTAGTTAGAGCTCCATGGACCCACCATGTGATTCATTTATTTCTTGTTGAATGGGGTACCCTCTATATGGGTGATGATTTAGTCCACTTTGGTACTTTATGGTTATATTGATCCATGTATTGTCTGTTGAGCTCATCTCAACCATTGATTAGAACATTTTATCTTTTAATCTTAGCCACTCGTTTTGAAAGTGGTTAAGATTTTGGTTCTCTCGCTTCTATTTAAAGGAGAGAGCTTCTCATCTGTAAGGGGTCTTTGGCTCTTGAATCTGAATAATAGAAAGATTTTTTTGTGGATATTTTCTGGATCTGCTTTGCATCTGATGTTCTTCTGTGGTGATTGGAAAGTCTCTTGCTTCCTAGCATTCGATTATTGTGTGAGATCTATATCTTTTTTCGGGATCATTGTCTTGTCTACAGGAGGACATTTTCAGCTGGAGCGGTTTTGCAGGGGGGCTTCAACTCGCCCGGATTGTCTTCGTTTTGTATCAGGGGTTTTCATTAGCTTCATTGTGATCTATGATTACTTCTTGTTACTTTTCTGCAAATCTAGCTTTTTCTTTCATGGTACAGCAAATCTGATATTGTTGACGTTTGCTTGTGCAGGATAGGGGGGCGCATTGACCACTTGGAGCATAACGTTGGTCCTAGAACTCACTCAGATTTTGCAGAATTGATCGGGATGGTAGGGATCATCATCGTCAAGGCGTCTACAAGCACTTCCAGGTAAGATCTATAGGTTAGTCTCTTCTCTTTCAGATATCAATCCATTGTACCTGCTTTTCTTCAAATTTTCTGAAAAAACTCCCAAATAATAAAAATCCAAAAAAATACTTAATCGAAAAACCGTTTGATCTTTGAACAAACCATTTCTGGGTTTTGTAGATAGAGCATCCCTCTCACCAAATCCTCTTCAACGTTGTCCAAATTGTGACTGGTTTGCCCTAGATCTAACTTTCCGACTGCTCAAACCCAAGCACCCCTACTGAAATTTTGACTTTTCCAGATTTGACTTTTTCCGGAAAATAATCAATTGGGTTTGTAGATCAAGTCTTCTTCACTCCAGAACACCCCCAACGTTGAGCTAGTTCTTGTTAGATAGCCCTAGATCTGAAAAACTGATCAGCATCTTAGCTTTCCTCATCAGATTTTGACTTTTCCAGATCTGATTTTTTCTGAAATTTTCTGACTTGGGTTTGTAAATCATGCCATTCTGATCTCATCTCCACTCCAAAGCTGACCTGAAAGTCTCCTGGTTGTCCTAGATCTGCAGATCTGCCCCTCCAAACCCTAGCTCTAGCTCTCCTTCTGTTGGTTTCCCTTGCAAACTGAATTTTCCGAGCCAAACACTTTCCTGGGTCCATAGATCAAGGCATATCCCAAGTGGGTCTGGGTCCACTGTAACGCTGTACAAATACTGACTCCATCACCCAAGGCTCAACAGGCACTGATCTCAAAGCATAGTACTTGCCCTCTTTTGACCTCTTTCCCCTGAAAGTTGACTGCTCCTTAATGACTCAGGTAATCCGACATTGTCATATCTCTCACTGAGTCTATCCCTTTGGTACTAGACAGTCCTAAGTCTGTCCTTACTCACCCTGTCTCAATTACGTTTCCAAAGACAACGGTTATCTTCATCAGTTGCTAGTACCTCAACCCTCGATCTAATATAACCCCTATAGTTCACTTGTATTTCACTTTGAATCAACCCTCATAAGACTGAAACCCTCATCCAAATCCCAAGTCCACTTAGTATTGTCATCCATAGATCTAGGGTTTCCAAGTACCTTACACCTTACATACCTCAAACCATACTTGATCTGATCTGGTGTCTAGGTCTGATCTCACCTGTAGGGAGTAGATCTGGGTTTCCCCCGTTGTTGTCCTAGACTTAGATAACATAAAGCGAAGACTGCCTTGATTGGCGTGACAACCATCCATTTGGGAGTCTAGGCAGTCTTGGTTCCATCTCCTTAGTTGCTTGCCCCTCTACCATCCATCCTAGATCCATCATACATAGGCAACTACAAGGTTGGTGACAATAGTCCTCACTATTTCCTTGGGTGCTCCAAAACCCTTTGCTTCCTTCAAGGTCTCACGAAGCCATTTAGGCTCCCTCTTCCCTAAAGGTTGCTCCCAAACTAGTTTGTCATCATATGAAGAACTCCCAGAAGAAGATGGCCCAAAAACCTGTGTACCAGGAGCTGATGAACCAACCACTGGTGAAATTTGTGATCCAGTAGCTATGCATGGTGAACCTGTGACTTGAGAACCAAAACCTGTCCCCGAAGTACCTGTTGGCTAAACCATTGAACTTGAAGATCCTATTCCTATAACCTGTGGTCCAATAACCCCGGAAACCTATGAACCTGTACTCTAAGTCACCTGGTTCGAATTCGT
>LPNX010057511.1:289574-301981 GCA_001517045.1 Pseudotsuga menziesii | reverse complement strand
ATTATAAGAAATCATTAAACACATTAAATATATATTTAAAAAGATTGGAGTCGCATTGGACTGGAGGGCAACGGCTAACGCGAGAGGGCCACCGATAAGGCGAGCAAGCAACGCGTGCTAGTCTCTAGATGCTTCGTGACTCACGAATTTGTGACGGCTTCGGATTAAGTTGTGGCTAGCGCGAGAGGGCGACGGCTAAGGCAAGCAAGCAGCGCCGTGAGTCACAAATTCGCGACGGCTTCCGATTCGAAACGATGGATTCAATTTCAGGGAGCAATGAGCAATGAGCACGGATGTAATTTGGTAGGGTTTGCAGATGTAATTTGGTGGGGTTTACTCGCACGCTGCCGAAATGCCATTAAAATCGGCGATTTTGACCACCTAGTTCGCCACCCACAAAAAATCGACGAACTTCGAATTTCAAGGCGGAAAAACGCCAAATCCGGTGACTTAGCCTATACTGTGTACTTAAGGTACCTATGAAGTTGCCTTAGGTGTGGGAACCTGCTGCTCCTCCTGCACTGACTCTCTGGACTTCTTGAAGGCCCGCTCCTCAAATCTCACTTCCCGCCTCACAACAACCTTCCTTTGGGTAGGAAGATAAATGTGGAAGGACTTCGAAGTCTCATCATAGCCCACAAAGATGCCTCTCTCTGCAATGGGCTAAAGCTTTGTCCAAGGGACATGTGAAAAAGCCAGGCAACCAAATATGCGAAAATAACTAACCTCAGGCTTCTTGCCTGTGAACATCTCATCAAGAGTCTTGCTCCCCAAGGCATAATGGGGACTCCTATTCTGAAGTTATACAGTTGTACTACATGACTCGGCCCAAAGAAAGAAAGAAAGCGTCTGATCACATAACATGGCTCGCGTTGCTCCAATAATAGATCGGTTCTTCCTTTCCGCCACTCTGTCCTGCTTAGGAGTGTATGGTACAGTCAACTATCTCCATATGCCCTCTTGTCTGCAATACTCATCAAACTTCTTGGAGCTATATTCACCCCTGTTATCTAATCTGAGTGGCTGAATCCTCCTCCCAGTCTGGTTCTCAACAAGAGCTTTGAACTCTTGAAACCTCTGCAAGACCTCCTCATATTTCTTGCTCCTCAGGAAGTAGATCCGGGTATTTCTGAAATGATCATCGATGAATGTCACATAATACTCAAAACCTCTCAAAGAAACAGATAACATAGGACCACACAAATTAGAATGTATCAAATCAAGCACTCTAGCTGACGTGCTATCATTGCTTGGAAATGCAATCTTGGTGAACTTTACCAAAGCACACCCTCTGAATACATCACTGTGCTCAATGTTGAACTCAGGAAATCTTGTAACCATGTCCCTCAACATCCTCAAAGTTGGATGATGCAGATGAACCATCCTCCTATGCCATAGCTCACAAAGCTCACTATTGTTGCTATGTGTCAAAGCATGTTGGGGATGAGATAAGAGTTTGTACAGCTTCCCACATCTGTCTCTATGGTGTAAGAGGCAGATCGTCCTAAAGTCTTGGGGAAAGCGCACACATGTCCATCCAAGAAAGACACCCCAAGTCCCCTGTCCTCAATCAAGGAAACTGATATCAAATTCTTTTTCAACCCAGATACAAACGACATGTCCCTCAAAGTCATGGGACTCATGGACTCTCTCTGAAATGTAATGGTCCCACGCCCAACAGCTCTGACAACTTTGTCATCCCCCAACACTACCTCCACATCTATACCTACCTGTGAAAGCTCAGAGAACATCTCTCAAGCACCTGTCATGTGGCTCGAAGCTCCACTGTCAATATACCAAGTGTTGGTGGTGGATGCACTCCATAAAGAATGGTCAGTCAACAAAGAATGCTCCCTCTCAATCTGTCTGTACTGGTGATGATGGATTCTCTCTCTCTCAACATGCCCATCACAGAGAGAAAACTCTCTCAAATCTAGTTGTAAACTCATCAACCTCCATTGAAGCTGTTGTCTACTGCCGCTTCTTCCTCTTCTTCTGTGGGCATTTTCCAGCATAGTGCCCAAACTTCTGACAAGCAAAGCACTTTACAGTGCTCAAGTCCTTCTTCTGTCCACCCTGCTGCTTAGCCCCACCCTTCTTGGGGCTCTTCTTGAACTTCGTCTTTCCCTTGGAAATCAAAGCCACATTCTCCTCATCCTCCCTACTAGAAAAAGAGCTCCCCTACACAAGACCTCTCTGGGTCTCCTCCTGCATGAAATCATTCCAAATTTTGTCCCAAGAAGGCAAGTTTTCCCTGGCTACTATAGCCTCCACAAAAACAGCACAAGGCTTTGCAACCCCATTCACAGCTGTCCACAGTAGCTCAGTGCCAAAAACAACCTCCCCCACTGCTGCAAGCTCATCTCTCACCTGAGATATCCTAGTAAGGTAGGAAGTCACTTCCTCAGCTTTGGCCATCTTAATACTCTTCAATTTTTCCCTCAACACCATTTTCTTGTTCTCATTTGAGCTTTGGAACAAGCTGGTCAAATCATCCCACATCTTATATGCAAGATCTTTGCTTGAGATATGTGGGATCACATGGTTTTTAACTGCATCTAGAATAATCCTTCTTGTTGAAGTCCGCAAGTGCTTGTACATCGGTGGAAGCAGGAATTGTGATAGGATTTGCTTGTGTACTATGAACCACTTCATCCCAAAGTTCATTTTCCTCCAATATAAGCACCAACCTAGCTTTCCATGGGACAAAATTCCCATCCCCATCTAGCCTATCCTCCAACCTAAGTCCCGTTTCCATTTCACTGCAAATTCAAGTTTCAACAAGGTGCTGCCCACTAACAAAAGAATTTCACTAACAGTCTGAAATTATCATTGTATTAATTCTGCTCCTCTAACAAAGCTCTGATACCATGTAAATTTACCTTCAATTCCCCAACCCAGTTTCATGCCACCATTTTCATCATTGTTTAATGCCCAACCCAATTTACTTTCAGTTGCAAATTAGTTCATTTTCTCTTAAACAATTGACATAAACACATGAAGAATTTTTACAACTTCAATGAGCAAAAATAAAACAGTCACACATAAAAAATTCAAACTCAAAAATTTTTGGTCAAATTGACCTAGGCAAAAACCCAACCTCCAAGGAAAACCTTTGAGAGAGAATTTCTTTATTTATTCAGTCAACAATCAGCAGAAAAGAAAAATTCAGTCACAACTTATCTCAACCAGATGAGAAAAAATTTCAACCTCGAAATTCGTGTCATTTCAAAAATTCACTCTCAGAATTTTCTCTGTAAACCTCCTCGATTTTCGTGCTGCTACAGGACTCTACTGACGAGATGTACAGACTGGCAATACGATCTGAAACCTCGATTTTCGTGCCCTTAGGAACAACAAATGATAGCCTTGAAATTAGTCCCCCTCAGCCTCGAAATTTGCACCCTTTCTCAGACTGGAAATTACTGTACTGACAGGTACAGTATGGCTACAATAAATGCTTTAATTGATGTCTCGAAAATCATGACCAAACAGGGTTATTATTTCCTCGATTTTCATGCCAATGACTATTGTATGGATGCATCGGAATCATGCCAATTCAAGTTGTATGGATTCTTGGGAATCGTGCCTCTGCTCAATCTGCTCTCCCTCTCTCAAACTTTACTTTCTCTCTCTCTACTCTCCAATGCTCATGGAAACAACTGAATGAATCTCGCATGCCTTCCCTTGCCTTTTTGGTGTCTAATGAGGACGTTGAATGGTCATCTAGTCCAAGGGCCCACAATGACTTAGATCAATGGATGAGAAATAATGTGCACTTTATTTCTCTCCAAAATTAATTTCACTCAACTTAATATTATTTTTTCCAAAATGTCCCTTTAATCACTAAAGTGAAAATTAAAGACTCATCTCAAGTAATTAATTGCAAGGGTCATGGTTTTTCCCGTTCTAAGTGACGTAGGCAAAAATCACTAGGGGAACACTTTCCTAGGTACAGAAATCAACAAATTTTGTGCTTTAAGACCTTCACTAGGCAATTTGTTTTACATTATCTTCAGTTTTGGATAAATTTTACTTGGCAGCAAATACACCAACTCATTAACCACATTAAATGTCAAATCATTGTGGGTTTACTATTCTGCAGTTTCCTTTAAATTAAAAATCATTGATGTTGATGGAATTTTATTGTTCAAGTTAATATCTTGAGTATTTCCTTTCAAGTGTTAGTTTTATTTGAAATTTTAACGATCTCACACATTCAAGAACTCTTTGGGTAATCAACTTTGCAATTCATCTACACACATTGAACTAAGTTACAATCGCTCCAATCCATATTTGGAAATGTGATTCTCATCACTTCAAGAAATCTGGCATCTCAACTTCACTAATATAATATCCTTGAGCAAAATCCTGCTTCAGAATCCTTGGGCCATATAATTTTGTTCTTTAAGACATTCATTGGGCAACTTGTTTTACATATTTTCAGTTTTGGATACGTTTTAATTTGCAACAAATAAACCCACTCATTGACCACATTAAGTGTAAAATCACTGTGAGTTTACTTTTCTGCAATTTCCTTTAAATTAAGAATCTTTGATGTTGATGGAAGTTTAGTGTTCAAGTTAATATCTTGAATGTTTCCTTTCAATTGATTGTTTTATTTGGAATTTTAACAATCCCACACATTCAATCACTCTTTGGGGAATCGACTTTGCAATTCACCAACAAAACTTTAATGAAGTTACACTCAATTTCCTCTAAGCTCTCTCCATTACAAACCATATAATCAACCCTAGGAAAGCTTCCCTTGACCTTGAAAGCTGGTCAAAAGTGACTTTATTTAGTACTGAGGTGGCAATGGTGTTTCCTTTTGAAGTTTCTCCTTGATAACACTAGAGAGTTGATACTTTCCACTCATGTGCTAAATCAAGTTGTAACACAACTCACAACTGAACGAGGTTGCAAAGCAGAAGAATTGATCCATCATAAGGGTTGTTAAGGCCATGATACATGACCGTGACATGCACATGTTCCTTTGGGTAGAAAAATGCAACATAGTAATCTCAACCCAAAATAGGTGTCCTCACAAGATCTTGGATGACAAGACACCAAATAATTCACAAGTGTGAAGCCATAGGTGAGTCATTTCTACTTTTCTGCATCTTTGGTTATCCATTTTATATCCATGTGCCAGTACAGAAGAGGACCAAATTAAAGCCTTCCAGCAAGAAGGGTTTTTGTTGAATACAATGAAACTTTAAAATCCTACAAGGTTTGTATTATAGATCAAAGAAAGGTTGTCGTAAGTGGGGATGTAATGTTTGAGGACGACTTTGAATCCAAGAAGTCTCATGAGTCATTTCCAATGACAAAGGATCAAGAGCAAGAAGTTCTGAGGGTTGAGCCAAGGTCGTTGTTGACTTCCAATTCAGGGAAACACCTTTTAAGTGTGGAGGAGACACTAGCATCTACCAATTCTATCAAGAGACCTCAATGGTTCATCTAGACATTGAGGGATGCTTAGGAGCATGTTGAGGCTCCTAGGAACACATTCAAGGAGAGAAGAACTCCAAAAAAGTTTCCAAACCACATGGCATTGATGAACCACATCATATATTATAAGCCTTCCAGCTTTCAAGAGGCAGCAGACCAATAAGTTTGGAGATATTCCATGGTGGACTACACCTCCATCATGAAGAACAATATATGGAAAATCAGTAGAGTTATAGGTGGCTCTACAGTATCAAGCATGCAACATATGGTAGCATAAAGAAGTACAATGCGAGGATTGTGGTCTGAGGGTTCTCCCACAAAAAGGGAGTGAACTACAAGGACACTTCTGCTCCAGACGCCAGGTACACTTCCATTAGAGTAGTTACGTCATTAGTTTTTCTATGGGATGGAGGATACATGAGATGGATGTGAAGACAACTTTCGTCAATGGCATAACTGAAGAAGAAGTGTACATAGAGCAACCACAGGGCTTTGAGATCAGAAGGAAGGGGTCCCGCATTTGTGAGCTGGAAAAGACCTTGTATAAACTCAAGCAGGCATCGAGAGCATGTTATTCAAGGATCAATGGGTATTTGTTGAATATAACTTACATTATATATTTGTCGAGACTGATTTGCTTGTCTTGGTGCCATATGTAGATGACTTGTTTCTTACAGGTTCAAAGAAGCTCATTTCAAAGTGCAAACCAGATATGGCAGTTGAGTTCCAAATGAAGGACATTGGCATGATGCATTACTTCTTGGGGTTGGAGGTTTGGCAAAGACCGAGGGAGATTTTCCTTAGGAAAGGTAAGTATGTAGTTAAGATCCTTAAGAGATTTTGGATTGAGAACTGCAAACGTATCACCGATCTAAAGAAGTTAACTTCAGATTCAAAGATGGTGGACCCTATGTTGTACAAGCAGCTGATATGTTCCTTTATGTATCTGATCAGCACTAGACTATATATATGTTTTGTAGTGAACACCTTGAGTTAGTTCATGGTGGAGCTGAGGCAAGGGCATTGGATAGCAACAAAACATTTGCTCAAACACTTAAGGGGCTTAGTGGAGTATGGTTTGAGATATCTTAGAGAAGGTGAAGGGAGGAAGCAGGTGTATACAAACACAAAATGGTTGGGCAATGCATCCGACATGAAAAGTACCTCAAGATACTGCTTTGGCTTGGTATCAGCAATGATATCCTAGTTCAACAAGAAGCAAACTTTCATGGCGCTTAACTAAGCATAGGCAAAGTATATGGCAGCCAATACTACTAGTTGTGATGCAACCTAGCTTCTTTCTCTATTGTTGGAGTTTGTTTCCAACTAACTCCATTATTTTATTATTGTTGAATCCTCTCAAATAGATAGTTACATGAGAGAACTATGATATTGTTTTCCTTAAAAAAAAGGATGATTACTATATTGTTTCACCTAGGAAAAGATGTAGATATCAACAACTTAATGTTTCTTTTAGTAAGGAGTTTGTTGAGGAGATTAGGAATGTAATATTTTATTGTCATCCTTGGAAAACTAATGGATCTAGGAAAACATTTTCTTGTTTATTATACAAGGAAGTTGAGCTAAAACCTATATAAGGGTTTGCTCTATTCATTTGGAGGGGTAATGGTTTGGAGAGAAACTAATATATCATTGTAAGGAGCCAATGGAGTATTGGCTAGTTGAATTCAAACCTTCTTGTTGGATTTGCTAGGTTGATTTGCATTGTTAGAGATCTTTTCATGGAATCACATCTAAAATATTTTATTGTAACCCTTCGAGAACTAATGGAACTAGGAAAGCATTTACTTGTTTATTATTCAAGGAAGTTGAGCTGAAACCTATATAATGGTTTGCTCTCTTCATTTGGAGGGGTAATGGTTTGAAGAGAAATGGATAGATTTTTGTATGGTGCCAATTGAGTATTGGGTAGTAGAATTGGAACCTCGTTGGATTTGTTGGGTTGATTAGCTGGGTTGGAGATCATTTCATGGAATCACATCTAAAATGGTAACTTCTTTAAAAGGAATTAGCGAAGTAGCGAATTTATTTCCTACTTTGCTAATTCAGTAAAAGAAAGTGCTAGCACTATGTGTTGATGCCTTTTTCATGTAATTGATCCATGATGTAGAAAATGTGTGCTTACATCAACCTGCTAAAATCTGCTTTCATAATCAACAAGGAAATTGGGTCGCAAGCAATTTATCTAGTTGTATACCCCTTTCCTTTTGCAAGATGAGTCCCCATATGTTTTATATTCCATAACTCCACATTGTTAAAAATAATGCAGCTGTGAGACCCATTCTCAGGGAGGATGGTACCCTAGTCAGTTAACTAGGGTTCTTGGGCAACTAACCAGGCAGAGTATTTCCCAATAAGGTACCCAAGGGTCCCCAGTAGTCTCCTAGGTTTCCTGGTTTGGGACCAAGTAGGTTGATGCCATGGCAAAGTCCCTAGTATGTGATTAGGGCCCCTATATGTCTCTAGTGTGGGACTAGACAGTTTCTTGGTCACGAGGACCAAGCAGATCCTACAGGTTGGATAGAGACTTCCTGGTATGGGACCAGGCAGATTCTTGGTCTGGGACCAGGAAGATTCTTGGTCTGGGACTAGGTAGTTCCTGCAGGTACATACCTGGTTAGTTAACCAAGTGGATCTTGGTCACTTGACCAAGATAATGATGTGTGATGTCCTCTTCTCCTGAATGGTTATTGCTACGTTGTTTCTCAAGGGACTAGCCACCCCTTGATGATGTCACTAGTACTTGACCTTTAGGAGCAATTAGGAGGACTAGAGGATGACATCATCCATTTTGGACCTTCCGTATACTGTGATGATAATAACTTACAGCTGTTGTATGGAACACTTATGGACAATATACCTTGAGAGAGAAGATAAAAGTTTGGCACCTTGGTCTTGTGGGTAAACAAGTTGTTTCCCCAATTGAATAAGTTGTCATTGATGCCAAAGGTGTCTGGTCATTGATGCCAACTATTGAGTCCTTGGTGCCCCTTGTGGAGCCCTTGAAGGTTAGTGTTTAGTTTGCGGGTGTCTGTGTCAGAGGAGCCCTTTAGACCTTGTCCAAGCCCAAGCTTTACGCCCTTGGAGGCCTTGGAACAATTTGGACCTTCCTTATACTATGATGATAATAACTTGCATCTGTTGTATGGAACACTTATGGACAATATACCTTGAGAGAGAAGATAAAAGTTTGGCACCTTGGTCTTGTGGGTAAACAGGTTGTTCCCCATTTGATTAAGTTGTCATTGATGCCAAAGGTGTCTGGGCATTGATGCCAACTGTTGAGTCCTTGGTGCCCCTTGTGGAGCCCTTGAGGGTTAGTGTTTAGTTTGCGAGTGTCTGTGTCAGAGGATCCCTTTTGACCTTGTCCAAGCCCAAGCTTGACACCCTTGGAGGCCTTGGAACAATGGAAAAAGCCCCAGTTACCCATTGACTTAGTCAAGTGCCCCTACGTTGTATCTTGGTCCCATTTTAGTCTATTGCCAAGTTCCCTGATCCTAGTTGATCTTTGGCTATTGGTCTTTGTCCTACTTTTTATGCTTGTACTTGTTTTGGTCTCTTGATTCGTTGTTGGATGGATGATGTGGCTCATGTGTGCAAGTCCCTTTATATGTTGATGTTGGAGCCCATTGCTTGCATTGGATGGTCTTGAGGCTGTTGAGTTCTTGTGGGGTCCTTGAGTCCACAAGCTTAGATCTTAATCCTCTTGCATGTGGAGACCTGGCTCCTAGAACCCACACTTATGGTGGTATGTTGGAACCCATTCTTATGGGGTCCTTGGTGTCCTTGGAAGTTTGGGTCTTGAACCCACACATATGGTGGTTTGATGGCCCTTGGACGCTATATGGTCATTGGCATGTTGTAGCCTTGTGATCATACATATGAAGCCCATAAGGTGTTGCAAACTAGTGGCGAGGTTTTTGTACCCCTCTTTTGGGGTGTTGGTACTCTTATTATGATGAAGATATATATAGTGGAACCATTGGATATGTTTTTAATGATATGGAGACCTTTAATATGATAATGATATTCTTGAAAAAGTCTTTGTTCCCATTTGATTGGTGGTGTTGGGGTCCTTGATACCCTTGACATGATGAGTATAGGGTGTATCCCTCCTCCTTGTTGATGTGAAGTCTATGGATGTGAAGACCATTGAATCCCTTATGCCTTTGACGATGTCCATTGAAGCCTTTGACCTTGGAACTTATGCATAAGGTAACATGGTCTTTGGCACTTTTATGTGTGGAATCTTTGAAATCCTAAACAAATTGAAGAATTTAAGGTCATTAGACCAAGAATTTGCAAATAAACCCATCATAGGGAGATAGTCCTCGTCAAGACATTTTCGTTGATATGTGGAGCATCTTCTAACTCCTTACGATTAAAGAGATATAAATTTTTGAAGTTGGTATACCCCACCTTTTTGGGTCAACCGACCAAACAAAAGAGAATTTAATTATTTGTAATTTTGAATTGCATGTCGGCTCAGTTTGAGGTACTAACTTTGCTCGACGACCTATATAAACATAATATCAAACATTTCATTTGTTCATCAATCAAGTCTCTCTTTGGTATTTCGCAGCTCTTGGAGAAAAGTGTGAAACTTTGTGGAGGAGAAATTTTTGGGCATCTTTGAGGATTGAAGACATTCACTAAAATTGACAAAACTTTCTCATACGGAATCAGAATTACAAAATTCTTGGCTAGTTGGAAAGCTTGTTGTGAAGGCTATGTGATGACATGATCTAGAGATTTTTTTGTTTTTCTATTGTTTCTTAATCTTGTGATCTTCAAAAAGGTATGGTTCATGCTTCTGGATTTCTCTTGTGATGGCACATGTCTCTCATGGATAGAGTTCATCTTTGATCTTAGCATGTGAGGCTCTATATTCGTATATATATTTGAAGTCATTGAATATGTTATGGAGGCTATGGTGATGGTTATCTTGGCATATATCTTGATGTGATCTTGATATAGATCTTGATGATTATGTTGGATATTGTTGGCATAGATCTTGGTGTTTATATTAACTGTTGTATAGTGTAGTATTGAATGAGAAGTTGACATGTAAGCAACAGATCTTGCGAGTGATTTCTTTGATCAACATAAGTGTTTTCTTTGAAAACTAGTTTGACAAGTGTTGATCATTGTGTCTTTGACCTAAGTGGAGTTGGATTGTTATTGATTGTTAATAACAACCTTTGATGGTATTGTAAGTGACTATTTGCTTGGTATTTGTTTGATTTGTTGACTTGATTTGAGTGGAGTGAAAAATCCTTTTGTGTCTAAGAGTTTATGAGATTGATTGAGTTTGAAAAAGTTGCTTAAGTCTTTTATCTTCTTAGTTGAGGTTAGTTGGTTGAAGTTTGTCATGTTTAACTGTCACGTCTTACTTGACTGTGATTGATGTTGGTTGTGGTGTCATTGAGTTGAGTGTGATTGGACAAAGTTTGGTTGACCATATGTGAAGTCTCTTGGTTGCTCAAATGTGTCTCTTACTTAATGAACTAGGCCAACTAAGAAGGGTTGGTTGACTGTCAGAGCACTTGATTAGATTAACACAAGCATATGATTGATTTGGAATAGGTACACAAGCAACTTGGTACAGGTTGGTTCAATTGAGCAGGATTGGCATAGGTTGCCTTATGTGCAGTTGGTCTGAATCGGACTGGCTGAGTTGTATGAGTAGTTGGTTTGACATAGGTGGACTGAGTTTGGTGTGCAGTTGCTTAGACTCATATTGACTGAGTCGGTTGATGTGAGCAACAGATTGAATGGTACAGCTTGATTGGGCAGGTTGATGAGCAATGTGATACAGTGGACAGTGATCAGTTCATGAGTAGTGCCCAGTAGTGGCAATGGTTGTGTAGTGTTGTATAGATTGCGCAATGTAGTACAGGTGTTGATAACCAGGTCCATAGGATCAATGCAATCGTGGTTCAATAGTTTTTATCTTCATATCAGGGTGGAAGGACGAGGCAAGGAAAGGGGGTTGTAGCCTCCTTCCGGTTGTAGCTGGATAACTAGGGAGTTGCAGCTTCCTTCTAGTTGTAGCCTGTAAATTAAGGGGTTATAGCCTTTTTCCAATTGTAGCTGGAGAATTGAAGTCATTGTAATAACGGGGTTGTTGCCTCCTTCCAATTGTTGTTGGAAAACTATTATTATAAGGCTTCTGTGATTTTTCCCCCAGGACTTGGGTTTCCACATAAAAATCTTGTGTATTGTGTTTTGTTATGCTTCTTATGTGATAATAATATGATGATATGTATAATGATAATAACATACTCTGCATAATATTGAATGAGTTGTTGATGATTCTTAATGTTGAAAAAGTAACAAAAGATATACACATTGTTCACCCCCCTCTCAGTGTGCTCGGTGTGTCCAACATCCCCACCTTGATGGTACACCTTGGTCATGCGGGTAAAAGGGTTGTTCTCCCATCTTGATTGGTACACCTTGGTCTTGTGGGTGTAGGGGTTGCTTTCCCACTTTGGTATGACCCAAGGTTACTTGGAAGCGGAAGCGGAAGCGGGTGCGGAAGCGGAAGCGGGAAGCGCCTTTTTCAAAAGAATCCGGTTAGGAAGCGTTTTCGGAAGCGTTTTTTAAAAAATATATATTTTTATATATTTTGATAACAAAAGCACCTAGAACATTGAATTAGTTATGAAAAGCATAAAAACATGATATAAACCATGGTCCATATTCATAATACCATATAACATCATTAATCAATCATCAATGATTCAATCATCTAGTAGTGAATTCGTCAACCATAGGTCCAATATCCAGATTCCATATTACATAACATCAACATTTAAGCTTCAAATTTTAACATCAACCATGAAATGAAAGTTGAATCAATTCAATTTCACGAAGCATCATAATCATTGATTCATTACCAATAATGCAAAGTTGAAAACATTGAACAT
>LPNX010057511.1:266890-283460 GCA_001517045.1 Pseudotsuga menziesii | reverse complement strand
ATTACAAGTTTTGCAATGCCAAAATTGAAAAAGATAACTAGCAAATTTAAAAGCTAAGTTCTAACTTCTAAGTTATAACAATTTAGTTTTTACAAATTGAATCCTACATGGCATTTTCTTGTCTTTGAGTCGTTGGGTTGAGCTGAATCCAAACATGCCAGATGCTGCTTTGTACATATCACGTTGCAAGTTGATTTTGTCTTGAATTTCTGCATCCGAGAACATCTTCTCAATGCATATCATGACACCTCTCATCACCTCAAGATCACCTTGAATGCTAGAGTCTGGATTATAGAATAAGCTTGGATTGAGATATGCTCCCGCAGCATGCAATGGTGAATGTAGCTGCCTGTCCCACCTGGAATCAATAATCTGCCATATAGGGAGATATTTTGATGAATCGCTCTTTTAGAAAGCCTTGATGGCCTCTTTGTCCCGATTCATGCGCTCATAGATGTATCCCATTGCAGGTTTCTCTCCATCCATGATCCTCAAGACTTTTACAAGTGGCTCAATGAAGCTGACAATTTCAGTGACTTTCTCCCACAAACCATCACCTAAGAGAGACAGCTTCACAGCAATTGCATCTGGTTTTGTGCTATCTTTCCAATGTATCCATTCCTGGCTACAACACATCTGTCTCAAAGCTTGGTACTCATTCAAAAGGATTTGGAGGGAAAGAAAGGTCGTGGCAAACCGTGTGATAGTAAGGCGACTGAGTTCACCCTGTGTGTATTCCCTCATCAAGTTCAATACCCAAGCATGGTTATACATATACTTGGTTATTTGCTTGCACTCTTGCACCACAACTTGCACCCATTCCATCTTCCCAATGTCCTCCAGCATCAAGTCTATGCAATGGGCAGCACATGGAGTCCAAAAGATGGTGGGATAATTTACAAAAAGCAACCTTCCAGCTGCCACATAATTTGCAGCGTTGTTCGTGACTACCTGGACAACATTCGCCACCCCAACTTCCTCCACAACATCATCCAACAATGAAAAAATCAGATGTGCATCCTTTACATGCGAGGATGCACCAATGGATTTTAGGAACATGGTTCCTTTAGGGAAAGCTATAACAAAATTAATGATTATTCTGCCCCTTCGATCTGTCCACCCATCCGACAAAATTATGCAACCTGTAAACTTCCATGACTTTTTAATGGTCTCCAATTGTTCCTTAACACACTCGAGCTCCTCATCTAACTCTTTCCCCCTAAGTGCATTATAGGAAAGGGCTTTGTATCCAGGGCCAGCACTTGCAATGGCATCTACCATGGGCTGATAAAAATAAGACTTTGCATAGTTAAATGAAAGGTAGTTATGGTACCAAAACCTCCTCACAGCCATATCCGCTTCTTTCCTCTTCTTTTCATTGAAGCTCTCCAAGGATGGTTGAGATCTCGGAGTTATACAAGGAAGGAAGGAAGAAGAAGTTACACTTCTTTTTGCTGCAATAGCGGATGTGGACCCCCTGTACTTGGAGTTGCATCCGGTGGTCCCATTAAAGATCTTCCTATCATAGAAGTTTCAAACTTGTATCTTGCCATCTTTTCAGTGTGTTCTCTAATGGCATCCAAAGCAGCTACCATTTCAGCTGTGACTTCATCGGGCCATTTATCACAAACCACCACATCTTTGCAAACACTTCTTGCTAGATGGTACTTCAACCTGTTTATGCCCCCGAGCATTTGGGTGGTGCAGAAATTGCAAATGACCCTGTGGTCATCATTGGGATTCACTCGGACACAATACTTCCATGCCGAATTAAGAGGCCTTTTAGCCTTAGGTGCCATGGAATTTGGATTCTAGATTACAAAAAAAAAATTATTAAAATTTAAACTTTAGTATTCTAAAATTTAAAATTTAAATTCAGATTTTAAATTTTTTTAATTGCTTAAGTCTTAAACTGTAAAGAATTTAAAAAAAATTGTGGCCCTGTGGCTGAGTATCTCAGCCACACAGGTGCCACAAAACTCAGCCACAGCGCTTCTAAAAAAAGTAAATAATAATAATTTAAAATTTAAAATTTAATTTTAATTTTAAAATTTAATTTTAATTTTAAAACTTAATTTTAAAAACAATTTCACTTAAAAATTTAAATTCAAAACATAATGAAATGAAGCCCTGTGGCTTAGTATCTCAGCCACACAGGGGACTGTGGGCTGAGATAATCAAACACAGGGCCTGTGGGCTGATTAGTGGCTGAGTAGACTTGATCTACTCAGCCACTAATCAGCCCAAAGGCCCTATGGCTGAGTATCTCAGCCCACAGTCCCCTGTGTGGTCGAGATACTCAGCCACTTACCCTTCTAAACCTAATTAGTAATAACTAATAACATATTAAAATTTTATCAGAATAAAATGAAATGAAATTTAAAATAAAATGAAATATTATATGCTAAAATTTAATAAACTAATAATATTATATGCTAATTATTATATTTTAAACATTAAACTATAAAGCTTAAACTTTTACATAATTTTTTTTAAACTAAACTCTAAAACTGTTAAGTTGTTAGCTATAATTTGTAACTCTTGCATAAAAAGAGATTTTAAAATTACGTTTACTGTAACTTCAAAAATTTACAGTTTAGACTAAAACTATAAACTGTAACTATAAATTTGCAGTTTAGACTAAAACAGGATCAGACTAAAACTATAGCCTGTAACTAATAAACTATTACATAATTTTCCTAAAAAAATTTACAGTTTAGTGTAAATTAACAAATTTACAGTTTCTTAAACACTAAACTGTAAAACATTAAAACTAGTTACGATTCACTAACCTGGAACTTCGAAGAACCACCTACGAAGACCACCTGCCAAGCAACCTCGGCCTCGTCCACCAGAGCTCGTTTTCTTCTAAGTTCTCAGTCGGCGATGACCCAACAGCGACGTCTCCTGCAATATATAACCTCTGCAAGGTCGGATTTCCCTCCAAATCGCGTCGGCGAGGTATGCGACTCTATTTCACGTCCCCGAGGTCGCATTTCACGTCCACGACGTCTTTTTCCGGCAATTCCGACAGGATTGAGTTCGTGTCCAGCAAGGTCCTTTTCCGGCGATTGTGTGGCGAGTCTACGAGTCAACGCCGAGTGCGAGCCGAGTAGCCGAGTTCATGGCCGAGTCTTTGTTGGTTACTCGCAGCAGAGATCCACTCCTCCAGACTTGCGAGTAGTCATCGAGTCCCGGCGAGTGATGCTTCATTGGTTTCAGCTCTCCTAGTAAGTTATCTTATTTGTCTTCTTTGTACTTTATTTGTCTTCTTTGTACTTTGAGTTAGATCTACTATTGTTGTTATTTATTGTCCTTGTATGCTCTCAACTTTAACACAAGGACCTTTGGGAGTGTTAAAGTTAAAAAGAGATGAAAATTATGTTTTAATTTTATCTTGCCTTATTACAGTTGTACTGTTTTGTTTCTAGCATTGATTTAGAATTTCATTTTATGCATTAAAGTACAATTTTTTTTAATTTTCTGCCTCAAACCCTAACCGAACACAATTTTCAACACGTATGCCCAATAAACCTAAAATTGGTCTTGTTTCCACCATCACCCATCTTTTATAATCTATTTCCTTAAAACCATGTTTTGCTAGAAAGATAAGATAAGATGATGTTATTAAAATTTAATATCCAACAAACGGCCAAAAAGTAGGTCAATGGGACTACTCAGTACAATGATGTCATTACAAAGCAAGAGTACCAAACGGTTTCCTATAAAAGGCAGAAAGCAGTAAAGTAAATTAAAATAGAACAGCAAAAGAAGTCTATGTTGAAGCATGAGAAATATGGGAAACACTCGACCCCAAGCACGAGAGGCTGCACAAGGGTGGAGATATACCAAACTGAAAGATTCAGGAGCAAGAAAATCTAAGAGTGATCGGGTAGGTATATCAAGGGAGATCCATCTCTCCTAACATCCAAGGCCGAATGAAGGAAACTCAAAATAGTATGCTGTCCAGAGGAAAAATTGGTGGAAGGTCTGCATTGCCCACTGTGCTGCTGTCTAAAGGAGGTAGCCCATTGATGAGTCTGGGGGGTCATGTATGCCGCATATGTAGGGATCTAGTCATGTCCTCTTCATAGAGTTAACATTTCTTTTTCACCTTGATCTTTTATGATATTACTCTAGCAATCCTATTCCTAGGGAAGGGCCCCTTGTGCTAGAGAAGAGGCGGCCTAAAGAGTAAAATAGGGTTAATGAGGTGACAGTGGCTTCCCTCTTAGTTCAACCAAATTATTGCTTGATCTTTAGGGATTTATCACAAGAAGCAAAGGGTTTGGGTTGTAACAGGCCCTAAGGATAATATGCAAGGGGGTATACATGGCCTCAGAAGGGATCAATAACATAACAATTCTACATGAGATAAAACTTAAAAGTATTTCATTCAAAACTAGATAGAAAATGTGATATAGTTTAGTCACAAAGACAGAAGTGGAAAAAGATCACTGTTGATCACATTTACTATAAATTTTGAAAGGGAGGCACTTTTTAATCCAAGTGGCAAAATTGCATATCAGACGAATCCTGCTATACAAATGCTCAGAAACATTCAATCACTGCCAACGTATATTAATAAATACTTTTATTGTTCGTGTCTACAAAACCATGTTTAGTCATTTTCACCAAACAAATTTGGGAAGACACGATACCAAATTTTGCGAAGTTCCCAGTGTTAGATGGGCCCTAAGAATAATATGTAAGGGGCTGGATAGATTAGAAGCATAACAATATACAGGAGATGCAAAAAAATCCATTTAGAACTAAATATAATATACATTATAAGTTTTAGTCACAGAGACAGTTTAAATTTACTATTGCAAAAATCTCCCTAGCATAATAGACAGAACCTGCCAATAACCAACCCAACTAATCGTCATCCTAACAACAGGTCCAACAACTAATCATAATTCCATCACATATGGCTCTAATATACCATGCTACTATTAAAACAGGAATATGTTTAAACAGAAGGAAATGACGGACCACATTTGTTCGGTCTGAAACATCGACTTAAAAACATATGCAATGGATCCAGATAAACTCTCTTACCAGATACAATAAGATAAAAATACTTTTATACATTCCCGTTAAATGACCAAAAGAAAGGTTGGATTTTTCAATTTTCCAGATCATACTTGCAGCCAAAATTATTTAAATGCCAGTCCATTGGTAAGCTAAGCATATAATGTAATTTCACTAAAGGGATAAAATAGCAATAATGAAGAAACCCAAATCATTCAGATGCATCTGGTTCTGTACTGCACAATAATCTATTTGTAATCAGTTACTTCACAAAACACATTCAACAGAATAAAACTGGCCTATATTTGAGAGATGAAACAAACCTCAGAAAAGGACGTTGAGGAGGATGCCCACTCTCCTTTCAGAAGGCTTGGCTCAGTAATCACATCCCCATCTTCACTTAAAACTGGAGCACCTCTGCCTGCAAGTTTCATGATTGCATCCAGTTCAACTGGCAATCAAGGTTCAAATCGCACTATGCAACCATTCCAATCGTATGCATTAAGCCAGAAGACTTTTGATTCAAGACAAACCCAACAAGCTTCTAAACGCCTTCAAGAACAGTGAATGTAATGTTTTTATACCTTGTATAGAGCACTTTAACAATAACAGAAATCATTATTGGGTAAAAGTACTTCCACCACGAAAAAAGGCAATGAAAACTCAAAAGCTGTACTTCTCTTGACACAGAAGTTAGCTTCTACTAACTAGTGAACAAGAAAATGGAGCAAGTCACCAAGCTAAAGAATCAACCAATGTCATCAATTAAGTCGTTTGCCAAAATGCTCAGAGAAATTTCACTGGAATGAAATGGACATTGCTATCCGAGTGCAAGTCATCGCGAATAGATGAGGGGAAATCGTTTTATGCTTGCTTTCATGCTATGAGAAGATATGGAGCAATTCTGTTGTGGAAGACCCTTTTGAGAACATTGACCACCGGCGAGATCATTCTTCATTTAGGGATCTCAAATACCTGCATGGAATCCTTTATGCAGCCACGGATCTCCAATAGCTTATAGAGGAAGGTTTTCCATTGATCCACATTTGCAAAAATTTGGATACATTGCATAGTTACATTATCCCCATCATAATTTTTGTTTCCAGCAGCTTCTTAGATCAACTGCACTAATCATAATATCCCTTTCATGACATGATATTACAAAAAGGTCATGCAATTCTATGTACTTTAAGTTGTGCCAATTCCTCCACAAGCTCAAAAGTATTTCTATTTTCAAATTGAGATAGGATAATTTTATTAATGCCCATTTGTGACCAAAATAAGTCGATGAGACTATAGTGTACAGCAAGCCACAGTAGTAGCGTGGCAGTGGCGAGGTGACTCCTAAGTGCCAAAAAAGAGAAACACAAATCAAAGGAAAATATAAGTAGCAAATGAGACCGGATAAACCAAGAGTAAACACTAACATAGAGAGATATTTTACTGTGTTAGATAACCCACACAATACGTAGGCAGAAAATAGTAAGCAAATAAAAACAATGTACTTAGATATTTTTATTCCATGGTGTAATGTTCTAATATAAAAGTGAGATGATCTTATTCTATTGCATGGAATAACTTACATAACGTCCACAATCTAATTATGTCTTGATTTTATTTATGATGTCATTAATGTATAAACTAACCTAACATAATGTAATGAGAAAGTACAAGTACATTTAATAATGTCCATATAAATTTATAATTCAACACCCTCCCTTAATGTTAATATTAGATATAGGTGTTTGTCTCATAACAGACAACTTATCTGAACCAAGCAAGGTGTTTGCATCCCACTGAAATGAACTGTACCCAGTATATGACATAAGAAAAGTCATGCCACCAACCTTTTGTCTAACCATTGACTCAACAGACAAATGAGAGCTGATGCTGACAGAACCAGCATAGATCCATCTTAAACCCTGATCGATCAAGCACCGAAAGGGATCCAACTT
This sequence comes from Pseudotsuga menziesii, assembly GCA_001517045.1. Lineage (NCBI taxonomy): Eukaryota > Viridiplantae > Streptophyta > Pinopsida > Pinales > Pinaceae > Pseudotsuga > Pseudotsuga menziesii. The sequence continues at coordinate 276,471 of LPNX010057511.1, read as the reverse complement.
CTTGACGTGTAATTTTTTTGTGTTTTAAATCTTAAACTCAAGAAATTTGATCGATCTCTTGCTTGATAGATCCCGGTTTAAGTTTTATTATTTTATTTTATAGGCCGCCATGGATTTTTTTAATTACTTTTCATAATTTTGTATTTTATGAGCCAACATGAATTTTTTTAATTACTTTTTATTTTTGGTAATGTAACATTGTGTTATGTTACATTACGTTACCTTATGTAACAACATCTCCCCCATATTGAGCTGTAGAGCACCCCATATTGGGCTGTAGAGCACCTCGCTCCTCTCGATGCAATAATGTAGTATCAAGTTTGTGAGCTTTTTCATGACTCTTTGCGTAACAAATATATACATGATCCTAACCATGTGCTTGGTTGGGATTTGATACAGGGGGAACCAAAGACAAAGTTTGAAATAGACCCTATGCACATCCTCAACCTAAGTAGCAATATTACTCTAGAATGAAACCATAAATGAGGCAATGGTCCAATTAGAAACACCATGCACCCAATGAGGCCACATGAGAGTTAGAGGATGCCATGATGGGGCATATCTAGTTTTGTTTGAATCTTAAAGGATCACCAAAGCTAGCACTATTCGAAGGTGGAGGGGAATGTAATACCCTGATTTTAGCCCTTTGGAAATATGTGGATTAAATATATATACGTGTGCACTATGTATGCCAACATGGGCATTTTGCTTGGGTATCAAACCATTTGGGCCATGTAAATATATTTCGAGAATTAATAAACGAGAAACCCCGGAGCGGGTTACGTTATCAAACACATGATTTCAATAACACAAAACAATATTATTATAAGACAATACGGGTACAACAGTACATTGATGGTCCTCGCATTTCTAAAGTGTTTGAGTGACCAAAACACTAACCCTAATACCTAAACCCTAAGACACCTAAACACCTAACTTTTGACCTAAGTCACTTAATTGACTTTACTACATGTGGAACCTTATATCTTAACACCCCCCCATAAGGCGTAACATTATTGAAAGATAACAAACTGAAATCAAATACATATACAAGAATGAAAACACATAAACAGAAAGTGAAAGCTAAACATAAAAAAACACCTATTGGAAGCTTCTTCTTTGAACACAGTTCTTGGACCACATTTAACTCCATCAAGTTGCCTCCCTCATAAAGGTATAGTTCCTAAGTTGAATTCTCGAGTTCCCGAATTCCACCTCCCTTAACTCTCGAATCATGAATCTCCCGAAGTCAATTACTGGACAGCAATCCACATGCATGTCTCTTAACCTCATTAGCAAACTGCAATCCACATGCATGTCTCAACAACTAATGATGGATCATTCCCGAGATCCACAAGTCTCGAACTATTTGGACAACCATCCATACTGAGTTGTTAATTGCCCCCTTCCTGTTTTCAATGCATTGGCTTCTTATAATGCAACAATCTAATTTTCTTCACTAAGGACAACAACAAGGACAATGTCCGATGGTTCTTCTTTGATAAACCCGAGAGCACAGGCTATCTGATCAATCTTTGGCCTCGAAATTCCTTTGCCATTAAAAACTCCAAGATGATAATCTTGTACATTAGGAACGATAAGGTTCCATTATTTCCCACGGCATCTTCATGGCTTTAACAAATATGATCTCTTTCGCTGCTAAAAAATAACTCACTAGAAATAAACTTTTTGAAACTGAAAAAAAAAGGATCATGGAAAGTTACTACTGCTCCTGTGTATAAAGGTCGTATGGATTTATACGAACTGGAAATTCAAACTAACAGATAAAAAAAACATGGTTCCAATTCGTTTAGCGGGTGCATGCTCAATTTCTTATTTTTTCAACACTCTTTAAGAATAAAACACGGTTGCTCATGTAAATTTTTCTTTAAAATTCAAACTAGGGCTAAACAGTATATTTAATTATTACTAAAAACCACACATGAATTTCTTTACTAGTATTGCAACAGAAAGTTAATACTGAGAAACATCCACAACATCACATAAATATAGACACAGTGTTTTGGGTATGGAAACCCTCGAATAAAACCCAAGATGGGAAAACCGATGCAGCAGTCAGATATGAAATTTTATTAAGAAGATATGGAACAATTACAATCCAATAGATAATACACCCAACCTAGCAAATCTAATCCTCTGCAAAATCACCGAGCAAACCCCAGCAACAAGGTACGGCCCTCCTTCGTCAACTGTATAGAATCTGTAGGGTTCTGTCGTCAGCTGTACGAAATCCGTACATCAGTTGTACGACCCTCCTCTGCTGTGTACGGTCCTCCCTCTACATGATCCGTACGTTTCGATGCTCTGCCTAGTAACTCTATGAATCTACCGAATGAGTGTTCCTCCGTCTTCTCAGCAAACTTCTCCTTTTGACTTCTCTCTCTGTCTATATCTCTCCTATGTGTATGCGTCCTCTCCACCAAATCTCCTTTTAACTCAATGGCTAAACGAAAACCCTAACCCTCACTATGGATCAATGGATGTGATCCTCTGGTGAGATCAATGGCCAAGATTAGATTAGCCATCACTTAAATTATTTCACTTTTCATTTCAAAAAGTGATTCCATTACGTCAAAATCAAATTAGAATAATTAATGTATTTTCCTAAGTCTAACCGGAGCAAACACATAGACATTCGGTACCCCTTCCTGAGAGATTGTGTACAGAGAGGAACCATTCGGTTGGAGTACATATAGACAGATGAGCAGGTGGTAGACATTTTCACCAAGGCACTTTGTAGACACAATTTCGTGAAGTTCAGAGACAAGTTGGGGTTGCTACCGAATCCCTTCCTCGTTGAGACGGAGTTTTAGAAAGTGGCAACAAGGAAGGTCTTCTAGCATTGCATGTGTCATTGCATGCTAGGAAGACATTAAACAGGAAGCCAAATGTATTTAATGTGATTTTCCTCAGTCTAAGTCTACACTTAGGAAAATCACATTAAATACATTTGGCTTCCTGTTTAATGTCTTCCTAGCATGCAATGACACATGCAATGCTAGAAGACCTTCCTTGTTGCCACTTTCTAACAATCCCTCTCAACGAGGAAGGGATTCGGTAGCAACCCCAACTTGTCTCTGAACTTCACGAAATTGTGTCTACAAAGTGCCTTGGTGAAAATGTCTACCACCTGGTCATCTGTCTATATGTACTCCAACCGAATGGTTCCTCTCTGTACACAATCTCTCAGGAAGGGGTACCGAATGTCTATGTGTTTGCTTCGGTCATGGAACACTAGATTTTCAAATAGCCCAATGCCACTCTAATTGTCACAGTGATCTACGGTAGCCTCTAGCTCACACTTGAACAACCCTGAAAGCAACTTCCTCAGCCACATTCCTCACAAGCAGCCAAACTGGCTGCCATGTACTTAGCCTTGGTCGAGCTCAATGCAACTAACTTTTGCTTCCTGATGAACCAAGAGTCAACCCTTGATCCAATGTTAAAGTAGCAACCTGAAGTGCTCTTTCGGTCCTCTACACATTCTTCCCAGCTAGCATCTGTGAAGCCAGCTAATTGTACACTCCCCCTGCGCTCATAAACCAACCGGTACTCCACTGTACATTTGATGTAGCGAAGCACGTGCTTCGTAGTCGTCCAATGCTCTCTAAGGGTCCACCATGAACTGGCTCAAAGAATTGACTACAAAGCTAATGTCTGGTCATGTGTTGACCAAATACATGGGCGATCTGATATGCTTGCGATACAATGTAGGATCAAACTCGTCTGACCCTAATGCATCAATCTTCCTCTAGTTGTAAACTAGAGGTATGAACATAGACTTGCAATCCACCATCTTGAATCTCTTCAAGATCTCCATAGCATACTTCCCATGTCCAATGAAGAAGCACCTGTTTCTCTGCCAAACCTCCAAGCCTAGAAAGTAATGCATCAACCCAAGGTCTTTCATCTCAAACTCAACTGCAAGGTTGGACTCATAGTCGTCAATTAGCCTCTCATCTCCTGTAAGAAAGAGATCATATACATATAAGACCAGTATGAGAGGCACCTCACCTGACAAGAAGTATAGGTTGTGGTTTGCCTCACTTTGTTGGAATCCCATCTCCCGTAGATAGTTGTCTATCCTCGAGTACCATGCCTGAGGTGCAACCTTGAGCCCATAAAGAGATTTCTATAGTTTGCATACATGTGTCTCCCTATTCTCCACATCAAACCCCTTGGGCTGCTAAATGAATACATCCTCCTATATAACTCCGTTGAGGAAGGCAGTCTTGACGTCCATCTAATGAACACACCAACCCATCACTATTGTTAATGAGATAATGGTCCGAATAGAAGAATACCTGGCAACGGAGGTGAAGGTATCCTCATAATCAATACCCTCCTTCTATGAAAACCCCTTTTTCCATGAAGCGTTCCTTATACTTTTCGACGCTTCCATCTGCTACATGCTTCACCTTGTACATCCACCTAGATCCCACCACCCTTTTACCTTATGGCCTCGGCACAGCCTCCCATACCTAATTCTTCAAGATTGAGTCATACTCCTCAACCATGGCCTCTACTACATGTCATGTTTTGCAGCCTCCTCGAGTGTCTTCTTCCCCAAAGCTGTGTGGGGATGCCTATTTTGAATGTATATTGCAGTCTTGTATGCCTCACCCCAAAGGAATAGTGGTAATCCTTGATCAAATAGCATGGCCTTGGCTGCTCCTACCATTGTCTTGTTCTTTCTCTCCGCCACTCCATTCTGTTGCGGGGTATGAGGCAATGTGTGCTCCTTTTTTATCCCTTCCGATGAGCAATACTCCAAGAACTCATTGGAGGTGTACTCACCCCCGTTGTATGTCCTCAATACTCGGATCTTCCTTCTTGTCCAGTTTTCTACGAGAGTCTTGAACTCCTGAAACCGCTCAAAAACCTCTGACTTGGCCTTCAGGAAATACATCCAGGTCTTCCTGGAATAGTCGTCAATGAAAGTGACACAATAACTATAGCCACTGAAAGATTGGACACTCATAGGTCTGCAAACATTCGAATGCACTAAGTCCAAGATCCCCTTAGACTTATGCTCACTCTGTGGGAAAGGTTTCCTAATATTCTTCCCCAACGCACAACCCTTGTAGTGTTTATGCTTCTCCTCCTGTAAATGAGGAAATCCAATGACAACCTGTCTCAAATGCCTTAGTGCTTCATGGTGTAAGTGTGCCATCCTCCTATGCCATAGATCACCCTAACTGTGGTTGTCGCTGACAAGAGCTTCTACAGACTCAAAGTGTAGTCTATACACCTCCCACTCTGGATGCCAATCACCCAATCCAAACTCCTATCTGACCCCTTGGGCTTAGTATACACTCTATGGTCTCGGAACTTCACCTGAAATCCCTTGTCCTCCAAGGTGGAAACGGATATGAGGTTCTTAGAAAATCCCAGAACATATAATACGTCAACAAAACTGAGGGGTTTGTCAAATTCCTTCTAAAATGAAACAGTGCCAACTCCCTGCACCTGATACTGTGCATCATCACTCAACTCAATGTGGAGATTTAATCCACCCTCCTACAAGCTTTTGAAGAACCTCTTTTGTCTCGTCATATGCAAGATGCTCCACCGTCTACGTACCAAATGCTGTTATCTGTGGTGCTTGCCATGCACGCTATCAAGCAAAAATCCTCATTGAAGTTTTTGTTGAACTTCTCCACCTCTACAGATCCTGCAGAGGTGGAGGAGTTCTTCTTACCACCTTTCTTTTTCTTTGCCTTATCCTTTCTCTTCCCTGCTAGGTCTAGAGCCTCTTCGTCCATAATCTTTGGGGCACTGCTAGATGAAACTGAACCTTGACCCATGCGGGTCTCCTCCTGCACAAAATCATCCCACAACCTCTTCCAATCAAGGAGCTTCTCCCTACCCACAACACCTTTGACAAATGTGTCCCATGCTATGTTGATGGAAGAGCGGAGCGAAAAGCGAAATTTTCAAAAGCTCTCGTTTTGGGAGCATTTCGAGAGCGTTTTTGTACACTATATATTTTAATATATTTTGATGGATTTATATCTAAAAAACATGTAGGATGATGAATTATCTATAGAATACATGAATTAAACCAGATAACATCAATCATCTAGTAGTTATAACTTATAACATTATCATCAAATGATCAACCATAAAACTTTTATAAGAGCTCGGCAAAGAAGGGAGGTACCATAACATTGTCATCAAATGATTAACCTAGTATAGGAGCTTTTAGTATAGGAAAGGAAGGGAACGCATTGGGAGCACCTTGGGAGCGTGCTCCCAACACTAGGAGTGTTTTGGGAGTGAGCTTCGGGAACGAGAGCGAGTGGGTGGGGGCGCTCCCACGCAGCATAGGTCTGATGGCTTAGAAAAGCCATTGAGAGCTATCTGAACTAGCTCCTTGTCCTCAGTCTTAGAGCCAACAGCTTGAAGCTCGTCTCTGATCTGTGTGAACCTTATGAGATAAGACACCACTCTTTCGCCCTTGGCCATCCTGGTACTGCACATCCTCTCTTGCAGCACCATCTTCCAGTTTGTTACCACCTAAGTTGTACTTAGTGGTTTTTTATCAAGTGAGCCTGGTGAACCCGACAGGGTTAACTTGTTCGGACTTCAAAAGACCTGTGGGAGTACTTCTGGGAAGTGCTTGTTGTACTATATCACATGTTCATACCCGATGGGGGAATTGTAATAAATGTTCTAGCATGATAGTGTCTGTAAAAGACTCGGTCTCTTAGACTTTATTTGTCAATCCGATTAGCCCAGGGTGTTTTTTCCCTTGGTTATTATTGGTTGTTGAATAAACGACTGATAATTTCTGAGTTTTTCACTCCATACCTCCAAAGTTGGGGTGGTCAACTTAGCATTTAGGCCTATTGAGGTTATTAGAGTCTATGTGTCAATGTATAAACATGCTAGACATCATGGTCGAGTCATATGAACATGTCTAAGTCCCACTAGGTTTTTTCAATTTTTCAATTTTTTAATTTTTTCAGTGTTTTTTTATTAAAATTTAATTTTTCCAAAACTTAGCCTATTTTTTAATAGTTTAATTGGAAAAATTGATTTTGTAATGAAAGTGGGCCAAATAATCAGTTTCAGTCATGTAGGTGCTCATTTTCAAGCTAAGAGCACCATGTAAACCCATGGACCCACTATTTCCTAGTTTTGAGTGATTTTCCATCACTCAGGTCAGAAAGCCCCAAAAATCAATTATTGATGATTTTAATTAATAAATTGATGAATAATGGAGCAAATCCAAAATCATAGATCAGTGGATTCTCAGCCAATTTGATTGAAATCAGTCAGATCTGAAGCAGATTCACTGGATCTGACAAATCCTTGACTGAAGGAGGTGATCAAATCAGATCCAGAGTTGATCTTCAGCATCCTTTATGGGGGATTTTGCCCTCCCTCTCTCCTCAACACGTTTTGGCTCATCTGGATGAGTTTTGGTGGATGCTTCAGTCAACAGGTTGAGGTGGCAGTCAGATCAGCTCTCCGATTGACAATTGCACTCAGTGAGACTCAGATCTTGCTCAATTAGACACAGATTAGGCATTGATGGACTCTTCATCAGCATATTTGGTTTATCTCCTTGGGATTTGCGCCCCCCCTAGGCTGGATCTCCTGGTTTTTGTATATATCCAAGCACAGTAGCCTCTTCCAAGCTAGTTAGAACTGGGATTGAGGTGCTACTGCTATTGTACTGTTGTAATTCTTCATTTGAAATAAAGAAAAGCTTTGGAGGCTAGACGGTGTTGTGCCATTACATGTGTGGATGATTATTGCCATTATTTTATTGAGGTAACCTGTATCTGTATTCATTTTTTGCTAATTGCTTGTAGATCCGTTGTTAAGATTGATAATAGGCTTATTATAATCTTGATAGGAAAGGTGCTTTTCAATAAGTTTATTGACCATCTCCTTCCTTTGATGCATGTTTAGAGATCTAGATTCAACATGTCCTATAAGCTTATATGCATGTTATTTTGAATCTCTGTGTATGTACTAATCGGATCTCACAAGTTTCTTGGCAAGTTCTTTGATTTTAGCTGAGCTGCAAGTTACTACATTGGAGAGGATGCTGATCTAGTTTGCTTCTTCACTCTCTTCAAAACCTTCCAAAGGCATAGTCCCTCGACATTCCACCTGAAAGCTCCACTGTGGATCTTCAAGGAAACCGGCATTTCTCTCCTCCTCTTCCTCCCTCAAAATCAACATTTTTACCCGGTTACTTTGTTCATAGCTTTGATTGTGCTTAGATCTATCATCTTAAAAGTAATTCCAACGTAGATCTATCTTATCAAAGTCCATAGTCTAGATCTTGCACTTAAAAAGTTTCATAAGCATTCTAGATCTAGCTTTAGGGAAATCGTCCTTTTTGCATGGAAATTTGAAGAAAACTTGTAGCTTGCATGCATTAGATTTCTTTTTGTTGTTATAAAAGATAAATCTAGCAATCAGTGCATATTTCATTGGTTGCACAAACAGCAAGCCAAGATCCCAAGGAAAGCTTGTTTTCCTTGGTTCCTTTTTCACTTGTTTAGCTAGTTTTAACTCCATCTTTTTTGAGTTAAGGTAGGCTGATCCAAAGGTACGCTTAGAGTGCTTTTGGGCATATGTTATTCTAACATGCTCGTTGGTTTTAGCAGGTGTAACAGAAAATAAAGGAAGCTGCTGTTCGGAAGTGTCTTCAGGAGCGTTCAAATCCCCCCAGGGGTCTCCCATTTGACTAAAACCTTTGATTTTCGCACCTTGTAATCTCTTGATTTCAATCCATATAAGGATCAAGAGGAATTATATTAGTTCTCTGATATTGTAACCGCTGTTAATAAAATTATTTTTGAATAGGCTCTTTCGAGCCCATTCCCCATCCCCCCTGGGGAGATTTGCGTCGGTGTCATTTTTGTTGCTTTTTGCTGATTTCTTTTCAAACTAGTATTGATCTAATCTTCAGGGTAGTATAATTTATTTTATTATTAATTTCATATTCCATACTTTATATTTCAAAGTAATCTTAATACTTACCCCACGACTTCCCGATTGACCCGAAAGGGGAAAGAGATTCGTGGTAGGACTAATTAGAAAACTAGAATTGTGTATCTGTTTTCTTTTGATCATTTGTTTTTCAGCTATTATAAAATTAACCCCTCCTCGATTCCCCGATTGAGATCCACTTGGATCAAAAGAGGTTCCTGGAGGGTTTTATTTTAAACAAAAACACCCAGTTTAAAACTTACTAAAATTGACAAGACTCCAGTGTGTATGCTCTGCACTTGGCTGCGGTTCGTCCGATCAGTCAAGCTGTATTAAAAGCACTTGAGTGACTAGTATAATTAGGACTCACTCTCCCAAATTAACAAACCAACAGGTGAAAATCCAACACCTAGATCGAACCACCACGGTGGCAAAATACCCAAAGGTAGTGAGAACTTCTGAGAAGTGACCTCAGGGCATCGATCTCTGTCACACCCTAACGGGTGCGTTATGAACAATATCCCCAGAGACTCCATTTCAGCCCACATATTCCTTGCGGGTAGCCGTGAAGGTTTAGTTTTGGACATACTCCAAGTACTCTAGGG
>LPNX010057511.1:183405-262342 GCA_001517045.1 Pseudotsuga menziesii | reverse complement strand
TATATAATCTAAAGGCGTTATGAGTTAAACCTATTATTAGTTGAATGAACTTTTCCAAGTTTTGATAGGAAACTTTAATATCTCCAATTGCGGTCGAAATAACAAATTCTAGTTATAAAAAAAAGAAAATAGATATAACTTCAACGAATTTTTACATGTGAGTAAATAAATTCAAAGTGGCTACAGACCTTGAATCGTCTCCATTTCTTTAAGAAAATGGGAAAAAAATTGTGAACAAAATACTTCGAATTTCCAGAATACAAATTGCAATCCCGAGTTTAATAAGAATAGTTCCACATTGCACAGTCCAGAATAGGGTCGGGGTCGTGGAATAATGAGCAGTGTGGACTCCGGAGCGGATGAAAAGGATGAGACAGTGGCACGCGTTCTTGAAATTCGCCAAAAATTCGCCTGAAATTCGCCTGAAGTTCGCCTGAAATTCGCTTGAAGTTCGTTTCGGGTTCGATTCGATTCGAGTTCGTTGAGGTTCGATTCGATTCGATACGGTTCGCCTTGAGGTTCGGCGTTGGAATTCGCCGAACCTAAACGAATTTCGATTTTTTTTTAAAGTTCGGCGAATTTCGAACTCCAAGGATAAAATTCCCTGAACCCTGTGACATAGCTCTAGGGTATATCTGGAGTCCCCCCTTTGCCTAATTTTAATCAACTCACACTTCAATTTTAACTTAAAACATACCAAGAGGCAATTGCAAAACACTCACTCCAAGCACGCACAAGTACATTGTTTCTATTTTTGACTCCATTCTAAGGCACTGGTTATTTTCTTGTTTTATATATATATTGTGTCTCAGCATTGTGCTTTCGTGTGTTCATCTTTTGTATCTTGCCGTCTTTGATCATCTATAGTTAAATTGCAAACTCCTAAGCAACTCAATCAGTTTAACATCACAACACTAAGTAATTATCCTTAGTAACTTAATAGGGTCTACCCCCCTTGGCTCCGTTAGGAGTCAAGCCTAAACGGAGGAGTCAAGAACAAGGTGACAACCTTGACTCGAGACTTGCCCCCAAGGACACACCGAGTGGCTTGAAGATTTCTGCCACGTGACCCAGGTGTGTGAAAGGCGGCAACACAGTTTTCGTTCTTGCTCTGGTAAAGTCCTTCCAAAGCCTTCCACATTTCCAATGCGGTCTTCTTCACGGATAGGTGAGGGACTATGTGGTCCTTCACCCCATCCAAGATAATCAACATAACTATGGAGTCTAACTTCAATCTCGTCAACTCTGTCAAATCTGTGGGCGCAACCTTCGTGGATGCAATGTACTCCTCTACATCACTAACATACAAGATCCTTGTGATCCTTTTTTCCAAGAAGGGAAGTTTTGAGCACCTTGGAGTTTGTCCTCAACTCTTAACTGCACGACCATAGTGAAGTGTACCTGTCAAACCCTAGATCTAACCCCTAAGTTTGTGTCTTCAATAGATCTGCCCTTGATCTATCAATACTGTTGCAGTTTCTCAGATTTAGCTCAACTGAGCTCTAATACCATGTAAATTTTCCTTTAAAACTCAAACTAGGGCTAAACAGTATATTTAATTGTTACTGAAAACCACACATGAATTTCTTTTACTAGTATTGTAGCGAAAAGTAAACACTGAGAAACATCCACAACATCGCATATATATAGACACAGTGTTTTAAGTATGGAAACCTCCGAATAAAACCCAAGATGGGAAAACCGATGCAGCAATCAGATATGAAACTTTATTAAGAAGATATGGAACAATTACAATCCAGCAGATAATACACCCAACCTGGCAAATCTGATCCTCTACAAAATCACAGGGAAAAACCCAACAACAAGGTACGGCTCCTGCGCAGGTGTAAGAACCCTGCGTCAATTATACGGAATCTGTGTTAGTTTTTCTAAGTTAATTTACTTAAGATCTTTATCTGAAAGAATAACAAGCACAAAAATACATCAAATATACATAAGATACACAAGACACATAGATTTTCATCGGGGAAACCATAAAGGAGAAAACCCCGCAAACTTCCTCAGAATAGTTCCGTCATAAAGATAAGATGACAAGATAAAATAACCCAAGAACAATATCTCTGCAGCAGCTCTCTGTCCCTCCTCCTCCTCTCTCTCCTAAAGCACACATGAGAGAGCAAGCGAAGTGTGTCTCAAATGAGGAGGGCGCCTCTCTATTTATATTCTTCCGTTGAGTTAGTTAACTCAACCACTAGGTCGCCCAGGTTACTTGTGGCACCATCAAAATGCATATGCCACACTTTATCAAAAAAAATTATTTCATCTTATGGGATCTAAAAAGTTAGCAAGGATAGCATAATTTCCAATCCCATCTTCTGTATACTTAAACTCATTCTTTGGGTAGTTGGGATCTTTTACGTGATACCTTCTTTCTGGCTCCCTGTTTAGTCTAACCATGATTCCATCTATAGTAGGAATAGGAGCATATGTGAGGTCCCATTGTATATTTCCACCCAAATCAACAGCAATTTTTCTAGAGATTACCATGCCCCAGGCATCAGGCACATCAACCACTACTACATCCATTGTTAATTGTATAAACATAGCCAAATGTGCTTGCAGATCCTTTACCAAACCACACACTTCCATCTTTTTACTATCCATGGCACAAATGTTATGGTAAGGCCTTGAAATTCTTAAGTTAAGTTGTTCCATCACTTTCTTAGGCATAACATTTGAAGTTGCACCAGAATCAAGCATACAATTGTAAAGGTTGGACCCATTCACAAGCAAAGTGATGAAAAATGGTTGATTCTTTTGATTTCCTCTATCAACCACTTGCAAAATCACACGTGCATCTTGGTAGGTTGTCACTTGAGCCTTTTAAAAATTCCCTTCACTATTCTTTGGCATACTAGCTTTGTTTGGAGGAGGGTCTTCTATGACTTGGAGGAGACTATTTCTTTGACCTTCCATCTTCATGATCTCTTAAAAAGGAACAAGAACCTTTAAGTGTCTCAAATAATCTCCTAAATCAACATTAAAATCTTCTATTGCAGGAACATAATCTTTGGGGGGAGAAGGTACCTTGGGAGTGCTTGCTTGTATCTTTTCTTGACTTTGTTTTCCTCTCCTTTGGTAAGTGAACCCTTTATGTCTTGCCATTCCAAAACTTGCCCTCAAGTGGGCTTTTTTCCATAGACTTCAGTTACCTTATCAACATGATCACTCACATAATCCACCCTACTTTGTTCCCTCGACACAAACCATTGTTCTCTTGGCATAGGCTCCTCATCACTGCAAACATTTATTTGCTCATTTTCTTATGTATAAGGCTCACCCCTACAAAGTTGAAGGAAAAAATGACAAGTTGACTCTTCATAAAAAGTCTCACAAGGTCTGCAATAAGGAATGACTTGATTATCTACATACTTGGCAGACTCTAAAGTGTTTGGGGGTCTTTGTTCATGAAAATGAGGCTTCTTTTGCCATTTATCATTATGCTTAGGATGGACTTTATGCATTTCAGACCTTTCCATGGATATCAATCTATTTTGCATGGTCGCCATTTGACTTGCATGGTCAACCGTATTTGCTTAATCCTCTCATTAAGTTCTTTAACAAATTCACTTAGTGATTCACGAACTTCATATTTATTTTTCTTATCCTCGAAAGGTTTTGAAGAAGTTCCCCTTGTAAAACCAGGAAGATTATACTTTCCAAAAGTTTGCATGTTTTTGTCAATTTTGATGGCCTTCTTTTGAGCATCTTTTAGATTTGTTGCTCATTATCTCTTAACTGATGTCTAATTTCGCTATCAAAAGATTCCATATAATGTATTAATATGGCATCATCAGGGGGTCTAATCTTCTTGTCTAAGCTTTTGACCAAATCATTGAATTTCTTATTAAATTCTTCCATGGTTTTATTTTCATTCTTTTGACTCGCATGCAAGGCAGCAAGCAAAAAACGAGCTTCCTTCCTATCTCCCCATCTTTCATTAAAGGCATCCAGGATTTCATGAAGAGTCTTAAACATATCATCATCTTGCTCTGTGAACCATTCAAGGGCATCTTCCTTCAAGGACAAAACAAAGAGCTTCATTTTCACATCCTCATAATTATGGGCGTTACACCATTTGCTAATACGTAAGCTGAAATTTCGAACATGGGCATTTGCACTAACAACATTGTTTCCCTGAAAATAAGGCAACTTCTCAAGAGCTTTGTCTGGAATAAGATGAGGATAACCTTGGATATTTGAAAAATCACATGGTTGATAAATTGCATCCATTGGTGATGTTATTAAAGGATTATTAAATAATAAATGTATATCGGAGATTGCTTCTTCTCCAAGACTTGCAAGGAGTCTACGAGGAGCTAGTATATTTAATCTTCTCCTGTAAACCCTTTCAGGTTCAGGGAGAGGGCCAAACACACCCCTAGAGTTGCTCCAAGTAGAATACCTCACCGAATTTGAAAGTGGAGTCGCCACTTGAAGATTAGGCAATATCTAATAACTTTATCGTTGTGCAGTTAACTAAAATTTTCAATCATTTTTACAAAATTAAAAATTAAACCAAAAAGTCAACTAACCAAGGGCAAGAGACTTGTCCCTGGCAACGATGCCAAAGATGTTGCCCCCTAAAACACATTTGGACATGGGTAAGTCTCCCAACCGTTGTGTGTGTTCTTGAGGGCAACTTATGAGTTGAGAACCCACTGTCACCTCGGTTGTAAACTCCTCCGTTTAGACCACAACTCTTGAAGGCCAAGGAGGGTAATCCCTACTAGTTAAGTTCTTTTTTGAAGAATGTTTTTTGGGGGTTGTAAATTACAAAAATGACAATTAGCGTGCAGCGATGCAAATATTTCAAATATCAAGCAAACCCTTTAACAATCAACCAGTAATATGTTAGAAAGTGCAACAAGGAATGTCTTCTAGCATTGCATGTGTCCTTGCATGCTATATAGACATTAAATTGGAATCAAAATCTATTAAAGTGATTTCCTAAGTTTTGACATAGGAAAACACTTTAATTATTCTATTTTGATTTAGACTTTAATGGAATCACTTTATTAAAGTGAAAAATTAATTATTTAAGTGAACGGCTAATCTAATCTTAGCCACTGATTCTCAACAGAGAATCTCATCCATAGATCCATAGTGAGGGTTAGGGTTTTCGCTTAGCCAATAAAGTTAAAAACGACAATTGGTGGAGAGGACACATACACGGATAGGATACAAACAGGGAGAAGTAAGACGGAGGAGTTTATAGAAAAGACGGAGGAGCAGCTGCACTCTCCATAAAAAAATACACAAAAAATCGTTACTTTCGACATGGAAAAAATACACAAAAAAGGGAAGGAAAATGTAGTTGCAGATGCACTCTCCATAAAAGATGAGGATGTGACCTCTTACTCCATTTCAGTCGTAATTCCAAAATGGCTAGACGAAATATGAAGCAAATACGCCAAGGACCCAGAAACAAGCACTATAATTAACAATCCCAATTATGACCCTAAGTTTGAATGGAAAAATGATATCCTTTGGTATAAAGGGAGGATTTATTTAAACTCAAACTCTAAATTCAAGGCTAAAGTAATGAAGGAATCCCATGATTCACTAGCTGCAGGACACATGGGATTCTTCAAATCTTACTATAATGCAAGAAGGTCATTTTCTGGAAGGGAATGCAAAAATATATCGAACAATATGTGGCAGAATGCGACAAATGCCAAAGGAACAAAAGCAAAAATATTTTAACCCCAGGGTTACTTCACCCTCTACACATTCCCAACCAGAAATGGGAAGAGATATCAATGGCCTTCATCGATGGGTTCCCTCCGTCAGAAGGAAAGGACAAAATCTTTGTAGTGGTTGGTCGATTAACCAAATTTGCACACTTCATGGCAATAAAAAAGACAGACACAGCAAAACAAATTGCAGATATATTTTTTGTTGATGAAATTGTCATTGATGCCAAGATGGACTTGCAGTGGCCCTACAGGTTGTCATTGATGCCACCAAGTCCCACCTGCGGTGCCTTGGACCCCTTACCGAGTGGGTTTGTGCCTTGAAGTACCTTGTAACCAGTTGACAAGGTCCTTGTACCCACAAGGATGATCTTGGAGCCACCACCTTGTTGAAGATGTTGAAGACCCTGTTAATGGTGTTGAAGACCCTAGAGATGGTCCTGAAACCTTGATTGACGATGGAGAACCCCTATAAGGGTTGGAGAAGCATTAATGACCCATTCTGTGGTCATCCATCCTCTAATGGTATCATAGTACCCCATGAGAAGGCCCAGCTACCCCATAGATGATGTCATGATGGATCTTGACCCTTGAGGGTCTCCTAGTGTGGTTGAAGAAGCCTATGAAGCCTCTTTCTTTTTGAAGAAGCCCTGATGAAGCCCTTGGACCCACACTTAGTGGTTTAATGACCTTGAAACCCTTATTGGGGTCATGGATCTCTTATATAATGATGGTGACCTTATATGGTCCTTGACAAGCTATGGAACCCCTAGTATGATGAAGAATCCCATGGAACCCCTGATGACGACCTTGATACCCTTGCAAAGGTCATGGAGCCCACTGCTTGCACTTGGCATGGTTAGATTGCATGATGATGTGGTCTTTGGTGACTTAATGAAGTCATGGAACCTTGTGAAGACCTTGATGCCCATTTCTTGCACTTGATGTTGTTAAGGCACCCAAACACATATTGGAATGATGATGGTTCATTTAGTGACAAGCTTGAAGCCCATGATGGAACCTTGCACATGGAATGCCATTAAAAGCCCTAGTGGCTTGATGCAACCCTATGAAGATGTGGAGGACACACTCCCACGAATTTTAAATGATGTGGTTGACTTTGAAGGTGTTTTAAAAGATAAATAATAAAAATACATTAGGTAACCATTGAGGTGGTAAGAAAAATAACAAAAATACATAAGGTTGACCATTGAAGTGGTAAGAAGTTTGAAATCATTGGTCATACATATGGATTATGTGGTGGACACCCTAAGATATGGCAAAGAAATTACATGCAATTCTCAGGTAAGGTTTGACCAATGAAGTGGTAAGAAGTTTGTGTGACAATTAAAAGTCAAATTAAAAATTCAAATTACAATTTTTAATTAAATTTAAATTCTTACCTCTTACCTTTGAAGACAAGTCGGCCAGCATGAAACATGTCCACTTTAATGTGTATATAAACAACTTCAAAAAAAGTCAATGATGGATGTAGAGAAGTGAATTCGTGGAGATTGGTCTGAGGTTTTTTTCGCAGCAGCAGAGGTGCAGTTCGTTTTTACAGAGAAGTTTTTGGGCATCTTCACTAAAATTGACATAACTTTCTCATACAGAATCGGAATTACAAAATTCTTGGCTTGTTGGAAAGCTTGTTACGAGGGCTATGTGATGGTATGATCTAGAGTTTCTTTTGGTTTGTATACTGTTTCTTCATCTTGTGATCTTCAGAAAGGTATGGTTTATTCTTCTGGGTTTCTCTTGTGATGGCACATGTTTCTCATGAATAGAATTCATATTTGATCTTAGTATGTGAGCCTCTATATTGGTATATATATTTGAAGTCATTATGGAGGATATGATGACAATGTTGCATACGTTTATGCTATGATATGATACACTTTATGATGATAATGCATGTGATAATGTCGATGCACTCCTATACAATATCATGTACATGCATACCATAGTGTGATGATGCTCTCCTATGCACTATGATCTATACTTGATGTTGATGATGCATAAGCGGTGCACACTAAGATGACGATGATGTATATTTGATGATGAGGATTCATACCCTATGACGATGATGCATACCCTATGACGATGATGCATGACGATGCATGTCTTATGTTCAATGAAAGCAGAGATGAATTACTTGCTCAGTAATTGTGTATGATGAGGTGTACAATGATGTGTACATGAGTAGATTGACCAGCTTGACTAGCAGTATTAATGAGCAGAAAAGAATGACCAGCAGTGATGAGTGAAGTTCATGCGCAGAGATTGATGAGCAACAGTGATGAGCAGATTGACCAAAGATTGATGAACAATGTTAACCAGCAGAGATTGATGTGCAGAGAAGAGGTTGGTTGTGCAGCAGACCCATATGATTGCTTGCAAAAAAAATCTTGCACTTGAGGATTGGACTCCTCAAACCCTTCTTACTTGGAGCTAAGAAAACCAGGCTAGGTCCTGTTATGAGAGTTGTTGCTCTTTTCACCAGTTGGTGTTGATTGTAATTGAGAAGATTGTTGTCTTTCATGTACAATAAATAAAGATCAAATTACAAATATCCTTGTCTCTTTGATGTGAAGATTGTGCTTACGAATCTTGGTTGATTTAACTGATGCATTTGATTATATAATGATTGATATACTCTAGTTGACTAAAAGAAGGAAAAAGTAAATAAATTGCTCAAACACTGATTCACCCCCCCCTCTCAGTGTGGCCATTGTGTCCAACATTTTGCAAGAATATCTACAAATTACATGGCTTCCCAAGGGTCATTGAGAGCGACAGAGATGCAAAATTTAATGGGAAATTTTCAAGGGAATTTTTCAAACAAGTGGGCACATCACTCAATATGAGCTCACCTTACCACCCCCAAACAGATGGTCAAACTGAAGTTGTAAATAAATGCTTAGAATCCTATCTACGTTGTTTCGTAACAAATAAGCAAAACCACTACTCTCAATGGTTACACCAGCAGAATGATGGTACAATTCAACATACCACACCTCCGCAAAAATGACCCATTTCCAAGCTTTATATAGGTATGAACCTCCAAATTGGAAGGAGATGATTCTAAACGACACTAATGTTCCAGAAGTAAGGAACCAACTAGAGAAAACTCAAAAAACGATTGAATTACTCAAGGATAACTTAGTCACGGCACAAAAACATATGAGGCAACAAGAAGATCAATGCAGAACAAAGAGAGAATTTGAAGTAGGAGACTGGGTGTTCATAAGACTCTAACCCTATAAACAGATATCTCTTAAACAAGGAGGAAAAAACAAGTTGGCCCCAAAATTTTATGGACCATACTAGATCACCAAGAAGATTAGTCAAGTTGCGTATGAATTACACTTACCTAATAAAAGTCATATCCACAATGCCTGCCATGTATCATGTCTCAAAAAAGTGTTGTGGCAACATCAAACAGGGAAAACAGTACTTCCTGTGTTAGATGACGAAGGAAGGATCATGTTGGAACCAGAGGCAATCATTGCAACCAGAGAAAGAAGACTTTGTTCTCGAATACTCAAGGAATATCTCATTAAGTGGAAAAAATTTCCAGCTGTAGACACATCATGGGAGACAAAACAGTTCTGTCAACAATGTCCGTCTTTACCCTTGCTTTGAGGACAAAGAGTTCTAAAAGAGAGTGGCAATGTTATATATCTAAGTATTTAGGAACAAATAGTTTAAATATTAAATGTAATATTACTTAGCTAATCGTAGGGTCACGCCATTCCATTGAAATGGTGTGTTTAGACCTATAAAAGGTCTTTTCTCCTATTGTAAAAATCATCATTCTAATATATCAATTATCAACTATTTGTGGCTTCTTCGATTCAATGTGGGTTCAAAAAATTAAGTTCACTCCAAAAATTTTTAGGTGGGCCAATTTGTGGATCTTGCAACATCTTCGTGACTTCTAGATCATTAATTTATTCATTCTGTAAGTTGGAACCGGGATATCAAGGGTGCATTTCACCATTGGAAGCTTTCGGATAACCTGACAACCTCCAGAAATTCGTCAATCATCCATCAAGGGTGTTGCAGAAAGAAGGGCGAGCCGACTCCATCACCCATGCGACCAAGGCACTGGAACCAAGTTCTATCTTCAGGATTTTCTCTACTTCATCTTTTAAAAATTCGAATATTTGCTTAGTTTAGTTTATCTTCCAAACATCTTCAGCTGAGGCAGGTGCGGGGGCGATTATTTTTTATCTTGGAGAAAATATAGTTAACTCCTTCACCTAGGGTCTCGAAACCAAAACCAATAACGAAGCTGAATGGTTATCTCTTTATCATGGTCTTGAATTAATTTCAGAAAAAAACCATACCGAGGTTAATGATATTTGGTGATTCAAGGCAGGTTATCCAGAAAAAGAGATTCGGATATAAAAAGGGCACCCTCAGATGCAAAAGAATTTACGACAGGATTTGCCACCTCAAAAAACCAAAACAAGTTAAATTCTACCACATTCTTCGAGTGAATAACAAAGTAGCCGACAAGCTAACCAATCAAGGAGCTAGGTTCAAACAAGTGGAAATTGTTTATCCTAACCAAAAGAGGAATTATAAATACATTCCATAACCATCACATACTGGTTGTTAGCTCTATGATAAAGTCGAATTTCATAGTTGGGATCTCATGGCTCAAAGGGACGTGTGGGCTTTAGCATGGATGGAGCACGCACCATATGACAGCCAGCATTGAAGGGGCCTTTATTGTCGTAGTCCTACGAGACCTTGAGGGTGGTGTTCGCACAAGCGATATGGAGGAGCAGCAGGAAAATTGGGGAGACTCCCGAAATCCTTGTTCATTGTTTGCAGACGCGCGAGGGGAACAGGAATGTGAAGAGATTTTGCATTTGCAAGGGTGGTTTGAACATTTTCCTTACTAGTCGAAAGGTGTTACTCCACAGGAAATGGTGAAAGAAGGTTCGACCGCTAGTTTCTCCAGCATAAAGTTTGGCATTGAAGATCTTAAATTGCATCTACGTAGGGTTTTTGATGTCGTTGGAGTGGAAATGAAGGAGAACAAAGAAACCGTCGAGGATATCTGGTACATCTCCAATCAAGATGGTTGCCAAGAATCTAGGATCAATGACCTCGAACGGGATTTGAGGGAACTCATGGGTACTGTGGACATCATCAAGGAAGAAGTGTTAAAAAAGGCTAAAATGTCTCAGTGTAGCCACTACTAGGAGTCTCCAAACGATGGAGATCGCCCTATGGAGGAAGCTTTTGTAAATCAATTAGCTCTTTGCCTTAGAGGCAAGAAGTTGTATTGTCTCTCCTTCTCTCTTAATCAGTTAAATGTTTTTTTTGTATTTTGTTGAACCAGCAGTTTGTTAAGGCTTATCCTTCTTATGTTATGGTTACCACCAGGAAGCATAGTAAGGGTCGTAGAAATTTGAACATAGATATAGTCATTGTTGTTGTCTACTTTTCTCAGATATCCATGAAATACAGACTCTTTTTGGTACTGTAATAAATGGTTGTGCACAGCTTTTTTTCTAAATACAATCTTTTCCAGTGTCTGTTAAAAAAAATTATCTTCCAAGCATCTTAGGGTTGTAAATGCATTTTGCACTTAGGCATTTAGTTCACATAAAATTTGCATCACAAAATACCAAAAAGACTTAGATTAAACCCCCTAGGGAAAGAATTGGTCAATGTTCCACAGGGACGTGTCCCGAAGGGTCGGGGACACGTTTCGGCGTTTCTCGCGTCTTGGGGACGTCGAAACTCCATGCGAAACGTTTCGGACGTCTCGCTTTCGGCAAAACTTGACGAAACTTGGGGGGATTTCCTCGCGTCCCGCTCGAAACTCCGAAACTCCGCCGAGACTTGTGGGCGTCCCACCCAAAACTCCAAAGCTTCCCAAGATATTTTCAAATTTTCTTAACCTACATTTAAAAAAAATTAAAAATAAAACAAGAGTTTAATTAAATAAATCATTAAAAAAAACTTATATATTAAAATTTAAAACATAAAAAAAGTAAATATTAAAAATTAAAAACTAAATCTATTTTCTAACCTAATCCTAAGCTATCGAGATCAACTCTTTAATATTTATTTCTAATTTCATTTGGCATTACAAACTTACAACGCCTTGAAAGTTTATTTAGCAACCATCGTGAGAGGAGAGAGTGACAAATCTGAAATATCATTGATTCATTTTTTCAATCACTTAAAAGTCAAATCTGAAATATCAAATATCAAATGACAAAGACTCAAAACTTAGAAGTGACAAACATGAAATATGATGTTCATGTTAATCATAGATTCATATATTTATTATTAATATAATGATAATCTTGATGAATCGTGTAATGTGTTTGAACTTTGCATTTACATTGCATTATTGCAAAATGATGAATGTAGTATTACTATTTAGTAATTCACTTAATTTGCCTAGGATGGTTTGTTATTGTTGGGATTTATATTTTTCATATTTTTAAAATTTTTATGACTATCGTGTCTCGCCGTCCCCCCCTCCCTCTTGAATTTCTTTAAAATTTGGGGGTCGTCTCCACTCGTCCCAAATGTGCGTCTCCCCACTCCCACGTCTCGTCATCCCAGGACCTTGGGGGAACATTGGAATTGGTGTCATATAGTCGTTTCATGAGCATGTAGGCAAGTTTTAAGGTTGTTTAATGCACGTTATTTATGTTGTTATC
This sequence comes from Pseudotsuga menziesii, assembly GCA_001517045.1. Classification (NCBI taxonomy): domain Eukaryota; kingdom Viridiplantae; phylum Streptophyta; class Pinopsida; order Pinales; family Pinaceae; genus Pseudotsuga; species Pseudotsuga menziesii. The sequence goes on along the minus strand of LPNX010057511.1, from coordinate 249,927 downwards.
ATATTTATCACTTAGCCATATAAAAATACAGACTAATAATCATTAGAGGAAATCTGGGGTCTAAAATGGGCCGTATAAAAAAATGTGCCATGGACGAGTGTGCAATGAGTAAGATTTCTCAAACCAATATAATTTAAGTATTTTGGTCAACCATTATGGTTGAGCTAGACCTATAGAAGTCAATGACGCTTATGTGTCATATTTCTATTTGACAGTCACTAACTCCATATAAATCTCACCTTGGTTAAGATTTGAAAAGTTCATACTCTAAATACAATAAATATAGAATATTTTATAATATCACTACCTGCAAGTCCTTTGAAAATTAAATCTAGCATTAATTAAAATGATAGTGGAGTGATTTTAAAATTCTAAAAGCATTTATATAATTAATCTTTTAAAAAGATAATATTTAATTTTAAATGAAGTTATCTTGAAATATTAAATAAAAACTTTTAGCATTTTACGAGTTAATACCTCTTTTTTAAAATTTAAAATATTTAATAACTACATTTCCTAAACAATAGTAATATAAAATAAAAGTAAAAATAGAATTATAATATTATGAAAGGATACACTCCTAACTAATTAAAATTTATAACATATTAAAACATAGATAACTAATTTAAATATATTTACATTGGTTAAGATTTGAAAAGTTCATCTCGAAATACAATAAATATACTTGAAAGAATAAATATAGAATATTTTATAATATCACTACTTCCAAGTCCTTTAAAACATAAATCTAGCATTAATTAAAATGATAGTCGAGTGATTTTGAAATACTAAAAGTGTTTTATAATTAATATATTTTTTAAATAATATTTAATTTTAAATGAAATTATCTTGAAATACTAAATAAAAGCATTTCATATTTCTAATATTACGAGTCAATGCCTCTTTTTAAAAATTTAAATATATATATTTACTACATTCCCTAATTCCCTAATAATTAGAACAATAATAATATAAAATAAAAGTTAAAAATAGGATTATAATATTATTAAAAGATACATTCTTAACTAATTAAAATTTATAACATATTAAAACATATATAATTAATTTAAATATATTTAACTAATTAAAACATTTAAATACTGATATAAAATAAAATAAAGAATTAATATTTTAATATTACTAAATAGTATTCAATAGGTTTCATATATGAGAAAACATTTATGTAGTATATATGTGTGTGTGTGTGTGTGTCTGTGTGTGTGAGAGAGAGAAAACTTATTTTAATATAAAAATATATATTAATTAATAATAGTAATTTTTTTATTTTTAATATTATTGTAACTTTATTTTTCATTATAATTTAAATATATAAATACATTTGAGTTTTACATTTTATCAAATACATCAAAAGTAGTGCTACATTTATAAAAAAAACTTTAAAAAAAATATAATATAAATGTAAAAAATTACCACTATATCATTCATTGTGTGTGGACAAGAATCTCAACTTTTCATTAATAATTTTTAACCCTCATCTCTTAAGTCTACATTAACCCAACATACTCATCAACTACCATTAATGAGACAATATAGGTTGACTTTCACTAGATTTAGTGTGACATGGCATATTTGCAGGGTGATGTGGGTTTTTTATTATTTTTATTAGGACCATTTTAGACCCCAAATTTCCTCTAATGTGAATATTCATCCTAAATAACACCATTCATCACACATTTACCCTGTTCAAACTCACACTAAACATCATACGACTATTGAATATTCCCCCTCAACATTCCAACCATCTAGGTGACACATTTTCCACATTTATTAGGCCTTTTTGTTTAAAAAAAAATTGAATTTGTAGGGCCCAGAGACACGACTATACGATGCAGTACGAAACCAGCATGTTCGGAATGGAACCGGCTAGTCAAGTGAAAAAAGTTCAATCTCAAACAGAACTGGCTATTTCCGGTTCAAGGTGGCGATTCGTACCAGCTAGGTTCCTAAACTAGTTAGACCAACCGATTCTGATAACACTGATGATGATCATTCACCTGTGATTACTTGTTCCTAGTAAAGCAAATACAACATATACAAAGTACCGGTGGTGCACTTCACAAGACCATCACTATAATGCATCGTTGAGCCATTGTCTCGAAATCAAATGGAAAACTTAAAACTTTTGGGTTTTGTGGTACCATAATTCTATGTTGGATCATTGTTGTGCCACTACCATCACTCCATCCAACATTCATGGAACTCTTCGGAATCTCCAACTACAATGTTAAGGCCATGGTAAATCCAACACAGTGGTTTGTCTTCTTCACTAGAAAGTTCAATTATCAATCTACAACATACACACCTCCACATCCACAAGAATGAGCAATGGACTACTACCAATCCAATCGACACAGTCATCACTTCTCACATGTAATATCCCAAATACTGATATTTTCTATTTCTATGCAAAGTTACTGAAATAGCCGAGCATGCAAACTGCCATGCAAAAATTCCCTATTTTATAGCTGAAATTAGGGTTAGGGTTTGCAAGATAGAATGTAACACTTCCCAGTGATAAGCTGGTTGAAATGCTCCTGAGAGAATATGCATGCATCAAGAGCCGATTTGGAGATGAACTGGTACCTTCTGCCTCCAGTGATACCCCAACAGCACGAACCCGAAATCAGCTAAGAGTGACGTTTTCAGTGAAGGAGGTGTTTGTTGAAGCTGAGAATTTGCAGGAGTGGTAGTCTTCCCGTGCCGAAGAGGATGCTTGACACATGCGGAAGTTTTGAGGTCTCTAGGAAGGCTAGCGAATTGATCTGGAGGTTTAGCTGCTCATGCCCCCCCTGATCCCGAAATTGCTGATAACTGCTCCAGATGAGCAAGACCGAATCTGATAATCACCGAGTACTGGAGTATGATACCGATGATGAGAATGGTGCCTGGGTTCTGAAGGTAAACTAAGATCTGAGAACCCAACGAATGATTTGGTGTTTTCCAGCTAAAAACCCCCTTACGGCTGCACACGTGGCCCTTGCAAACAATCTCTGATGGATACTGGATAACTTGTAAAGGAATGAATAAATTGAAGAGCGGATGGTGAACCTGGATGGTTTACCCTGGATGAGACTAGGGCAGATATCTCACTGTCGAAACCCCATTAGCTGAAGATGTCGTCTTCAACCCCAACTGCTGTGGCCGCACGCTGTGTTGCTGCTCAAGAGCTCCAAAATCAAATAATAATCAAAAGTAAAGTCTCCATTCACTTTATCTTTCTTTTATAACTTTCACCTGCAAAAACCCTAACTTTTGACCTAATTAGGTCACTTTAACTTCTAATTTGCAGTTGACTTGCATGCATGCGCATGGAGACTTAATCGGGTGCATGCATCAATAAATAATGCTTAGATGTCATGCATGCCGGTGGCCTTTGGCTCCGGTGGCCCTCTTTGACCCAATGGTGATATAATATTGATGCCCTAGATTTTATGTAGATGGCATCAGTCTTCAGTTGATTCCCTAACTGTCAGTACTTGCTCAAACCCATAAGAACCACATAGGTTAGGGGGTTGGTCCTCAATGCCTAAGCAGAAGAGGACATTACAGTCCTCCCCGCTCGAAATTGCTTGTCCTCAAGCAATCTCCGACCAATATACCGAATCATTTGTCTCTGTCTCTTCTTGTCCATTTTTATCAACCAATTTATTCCGTTGTTGGGTGGCCCTTCTTTTCCTTCGAATTGGTGTTACTTTTCACCCCTGCTCTGTATTCCCTCCTTGTATCTTCTGGGGTACCTGTGAGGATTGAACATGCTTGTTTTGGCTCCTTCTCCAAATCCCCTAGGGCTCATCCTCCCTTTGTCTGGAGGTCTACCCAGAAAGCCCTTCGCACACCATTGTTCCTTCCTTGACTTCCTATGTGTTGGAGTTGGCCATTTCCTTGTGCGAGTCTTGTCCTCATGCCTGAATATGGTGGTCATCCCCTTTGCTGTGGCTGACCCTGAAGCTTCATTGGGCATTCCCCTTAGGACTACCCTCTTCCCATCTGGTGCCAAGAACTCCATCTCTAATGTTTGGTAGTTGGTTGGGTATTTCCCAATTGAGTACAACCATTGTACTCCCAAAACAATGCTCATGTCTAGCACATCTACCACATAAAAGTCGTCTACCAATGTATAATTCCCAAGCTATACCTGTAACTGAGGTATCCTTTGTGTGCATTTCATCCTGTGATTGCCAGCCATGACAACGATAAAGCCCTCAAAGTCCTCAGTGAGAAATCGTTTCCTCTCTACCCAAGAGGCTTCTATAAAGTTGTGGGTGGCCCCACCATCAATCAAAGCAATGGTGGTCTACCTAGAAATCCCTTCGCACACCACTGTTCCTTCCTTGACTTCTTATGTGTTGGAGTTGGCCATTTCCTTGTGCGAGTCTTGTCCTCATGCCTGAATATGGTGGTCACCCCCTTTGCTGTGGCTGACCCTGAAGCTTCATTGGGCATTCCCCTTAGGACTACCCTCTTCCCATCTGGTGCCAGGAACTCCATCTCTAATGTTTGGTAGTTGGTTGGGTATTTCCCAATTGATTACAGCCATTGTACTCCCAAAACAATGCTCATGTCTGGCACATCTACCACATAAAAGTCGTCTACCAATGTATAATTCCCAAGCTGTACCTGTAACTGAGGTATCCTCTGTGTGCATTTCATCCTGTGATTGCCAGCCATGACAACGGTAAAGCCCTCAAAGTCCTCAGTGGGAAATCTTTTCCTCTCTACCCAAGAGGCTTCTATAAAGTTGTGGGTGGCCCCACCATCAATCAAAGCAATGGCACACTATCCCTGGATACTTCCCCTAATCCTGATAGTATGGAAGGTAGGGAATCCTGTGAGGGTAGCAATAGTGGCTCTATGTGGCAATTGTTCCAATTTTGTACTGTGTAGTTCTCCATCCAGTTTCTGCTCTGACTCGTCTTCCTCACTACTATCTGGAAGTACCTCAATGAGGTGTACTTTCCCTTTACCCATACATCTGTGGCTTGATATCCAAGGTTCTTTGCAAGAAAAACATAAGTTCTTCCTTCTCAAGTCTCGTCGTGTGTCCTCGTTCAACCATTCCCTTTGTGGGATTATCCTTTCCCTATTTTCTGGAAGATGGGTAGGTTTTTCCTTGTTTTCCGGGAGACTGGTAGTTTTTTGTGGCTGCTTGTTCTTTGGTACAGAATCTTGTAGGTCCAGAGTCCTACTGATGGCATCTTTCAAAGTAACTGGCCTATAGGCCTTCACCCATCCGCGGAGTGGCTCGGATAGTGCCATCATAAATAGCATAATCAACCGACTCTCTGATATGTCAGATACCATAACTGAAACTCTCTGGAATTCGGATATAAATTTCTCGACACTGCCTATCTGCTTGAGTTGCGCACGATCCCTGAAATGAATCTCTGGGTCCTTCTTATCAAAGCGCTCCATGAGAGTGAAGTCACTGTAGGAAGTAATAGTGTTGTGACCCAATGTCACCAGTCCGTGGTACCACCACTCATGTGCTTCCCCGTCTAAATGTAAAGTAGCCAACTTGATTGCATCTGTCTCTATCATGAGGTTAAGTTGGAAGTAGGTGTCTAACTTCTGTACCCGAATCCTGGCTAAACAACTGGATGTCCCATCAAAGTTGGGGATAGTCAGTCTCCCCAATGTGCGTTGCAACTCAAAATTATGATTGAATGCTCTATTGAACCCTCTTGGCATATTCCTGCTTTTTATGTTGCAAAAATCTGAGAAAGTCATGGCTGAATGGAATTCATCTCCTAAGTCCCTGTATTCCTGCAAATAAGCCCCAAAGGGTTCACTAGGCTCTACCTGCATGACTGGACCTTCTACTGCGTCTGCCAAGAAGTGAGGCATAGTAGGCATGTTGGAAGGTCTGGTATATATGTGGGGTGTATTCTGTATATTGGTGTATGAAACCTTCCTACTGCTGCTTGTAGACCCTCTATCTACCGGTGAAGGAGGTGTACTGTTGTTACCTAGTTTTGGTTTCGTCGATAATCTATTGATTGCATTAAGTGCATCCTTTTGCCCTTTGCCTAAGTCTTGTAATGCAAATACCTAGTTGCGAAACTCCATCCTGTCCTCATCTTCTCCTGTTCCTTTTCCCCTGTCAAAGTGTATACCTGTTGGGTCCATGTCTCAGTTGGTATCTTCTAGTTGAATATCCTCAAATTCCTCTGTGTACCTACTCCTTCTTTTCCTATAGGTTACAAAAGTGTCTTCTTCTATATTCATCTACCTCTCATTTCTTAAGCCCACAGCTGGCCAAGAAGATAGCTCTAATACCACTGTAATATCCCAAATACTGATATTTTCTATTTTTATGCAAAGTCACTGAAATAGTCGGGCATGCAAACTGCCATGCAAAAATTCCCTATTTTATAGCTGAAATTAGGGTTAGGGTTTGCAAGATAGAATGTAACACTTACCAATGATAAGCTGGCTGAAATGCTCCTGAGAGAATATGCATGCATCAAGAGCTGATTTGGAGATGAACTCATACCTTCTGCCTCTAGTGATACCCCAACAGCACGAACCCAAAATCAGCTAAGGGTGACGTTTTCAGTGAAGGAGGTGTCCGTTGAAGCTGAGAATTTGCAGGAGTGGTTGTCTTCTCGTACCGGAGAGGATGCTTGACACATGCAGAAGTTCTGACGTCTCTAGGCAGGCTAGCGAATTGATCTGGAGGTTTAGCTGCTCACGCCCCCCCTAATCCCGAAATTGCTGATTACTGCTCTGGATGAGCAAGACCGGATCTGATAATCACCAGGTACTGGAGTATGATACCGATGATGAGAATGGTGCCTGGGTTCTGAAGGTAAACTGAGATCTGAGGACCCAGCGAATCATTTGGGGTTTTCCAGCTAAAAACCCCCTTACGGCTGCACACATGCCCCTGCAAACAATCTCTGATGGATACCAGATAACTTGTAAAGGAATGAATAAATTGAAGAGCGGATGGTGAACCTGGATGGTTTACCCTGGATGAGACCAATGTTATCGGAACTGGACCGGTCATCGAACATACGAAGCCCAAAATGTGAACCGAACTGGAACCGACAAAAAACGGGGTAAAAAACTGGCTAACTAAAAAATACATAAAATATTCATATTTTGTAAAAAAACATATATATTCATGTGCATACATATGAATCCAAACCATTAATACACAAATATGCAAAGTTTCTCATATATATAGCAAATATGGGTGCAAATATCCAAAATAGCACCTAGTGCATTACATCTATGAGGTTCTGAACCAAAGTACATCAACAAAGAAACTCTAAATGGCCCCTACAATCCAAAAATAAACCATAGTACTAATGAATAACAATAAAGTGATCATATGGCACTACCCTACTAGCCACTACTACTAGAGTCTAGTGTCTAGTAGTCTACTACTCCTCATCATCCTCATCCTCATCCTCTTCCTCTTCATCCTCTTTAGGACTGGGATTCTAGGCCCCACTTGATTCCCCTGGCCCTGAAGATGGAACCTCTGGAGGTGGGTCCAAATCCAACCAAGAAAGGTCTTCATTATCAAATACTAGTGCTTGAGTCTCCACAACCCACTCTGATGATGGATCAAAGTCATCCAAGGTTATGTTTCCTGATGCTGGTGTCTTGTTCAACAACTGGTTACGCCTCAACCTAAGATTGTACTGGACATAGACCATATCATTCAACCGTTTGTGTTCCAAACGGTTTCATTTCTTGGTGTGTATATGCTCAAATACACTCCAATTGCGTTCACATCCAGAAGCACTGCATGGCTAGCTCAAAATTCGAACTGCAAAAATTTTCAAATCAGTGCAGCTCTCACCAAACTGCCCCCACCAATAGGCTGCAATAAGAGTTGAATGCAAACAAGTTTCAGCAAATGGCTTTTGAAATTTAACTCATTCTTTACAATGGATAACATAATTTGAAAACTTTGAAAATTCTTACCCGATGGATCCTTGGATCTGCCTCGTATGGCCATGCTCATGCCAAAGCTACCCATACTTTCACTGAATTGCAGTAGCTTACTGTGTATCTCATCTTGTATCCTGGGATCAGGAACCATGCGCTCAATGCATCTATACAATCCGTCTTTTACCTCCCCATCATCATTGGCTTCAAAGTCTTTTGTATAGTGGTACCTTCAAAAGTTCATTCAAAGTTCAAAAGACAAAAAATATTCATCAATGAATTTGAAATTGTAACTTATAACTTTGAAAGTTTGAACTTTAAAGTTTGAAATTAAAAGAAAACTCATAACTTTGAATAGGAATTTTGAGATTTCTTACCTTGGGTTTAAGTAATAGCCAGCTGCATGCAAAGGACGATGGAGTTGTCTGTTCCATCTGTCATCAATGATAATCCAAATAGGAAAATACTTCTGCCTTTTATCACCATATGCTTTCTTTATTGCTTCTTTGGCCTGATCCATGGCCTCATAAATAAAAACCATAGCGGGTTTATCACATCTACCATCCGCAACACTCTCACAAGAGGCGCACTGAATAAAACTATCTCTTCTGCCTTTTTCCAAAATGTTTTTTCAAACACTTTGTCAGCAATATCTTTTTCTTCAGCCTTTTGACTCCATTGACATTCATTCCACTCATTGTAGGAAAACATCTTCTGCAAATTGGCTTTTTGATCAACAAGGGATTGCAACGACAGAAATTTTGTTGCAAATCATGTAATGGCTGATCTAACAAGCTCTTTACCCCCAGTGTTCTTCCTCATAAGACTCAAAACCCATGAGTGGTTGTAGATGTACTTGGTTATTGATATTTCCTGCTCCACACACTTCTTCACCCACTCAATTTTGCCAATATCCTCCAGCATGAGGTCCAAACAATGGGTTGCACATGGTGTCCACCAAACGGTGGGGTGTTTTTCCTCTAACATCTTTCCGGCTGCAATATAGTTTGAGGCATTGTCAGTGATGATCTGTACAACATTCTCTGGCCCGACCTCCATAACTGCTCCATCCAAAAGATGAAATAGTAATTGTGCATCCTTCACCTGATCAGAGGCATCCACAGATTTAAGAAACATGGTTCCTTTTGGGTAAGCAATCAAGAAATTGATAATAGTGCGGGATTTTCCATCAGTCCATCCATCAGACATTATTGTCCACCCTGTTTTACTCCAGGACTGCTTGAACTCCTTCAAGTATTCATCTATTCTTTGAACTTCATTTCGTAAAAGGGGTCCTCTGATATCATGAAAACTAGGGCCTTTGAAGCCTGGACCACATGAAGCTATAGCATCTATCATTGGTTGATGATAAGAAGAATTAGTTGCATTGAAGGGTATGTCTGCATCATACCACCATCTAGCTATGCATTCCCAAGCAGCCTCCTTCTCCATCTTCTTCCATTTAGCATCAATGGTGGGCTGAGCACCAGGGCTAGTGTCAAGCACAAAGAAAGAGTCAAGACCTCTACTGCAGGTGGGGGTAGTACCCGGGGTACTACGTGGCCTCTTCGGGTTCAAATTGGATGCTCTATGTCGACCTCTCCCCCTAACAGGAAAACTGGAGGATTCTTCAAAACGAGTCAAATGACCTTGAGGGGTTTCATAATCACCACCCTCAGGATCATAGTCAATATCATCCTCAAATGGCATTGAACTTCTCCCTATGTCTTCTTGAATCTTCTTTGTCTTGGCTTTTTCTTCTTGGTAGGCTTCAATACTATTCAGCATCTCTACTCTAAGATCATCAGAGACTTTCCTACGAGGTTCAACATTGCCTCTAGCACCAGCTAAGTGTTGTTTTAACCTATGGATACCTCCCCCAGCTATTTTCTTCCCACAATAATTGCATATTTTTTCCCACCATCATCCAATTGGCAATGAACCCATGCCAAATCATTCCTCTCTTTTGGAGCCATGGCAAACAAAAGCTGGAAATAAAACCCTATAATTTATTAATAACTTGTTAACTAAGAAAAAAAAATTTAAAGAGAAAATTCTTGAGACTTGACATACCTTTCAGAGAGAAGAAGAAATGAAGGAAACTTTGAGAGGAATTGTTGCTGCCAAGAGAAAAAGAGGATGTTGATCTGCGATAACAGTCCACAAATTCTGCACAAAAGCCTTCAATAACCTCCAAAACAGTCCACGTAATAGCTCCAAATCTACTACAAAAAATGATGATTCTAATCTCCTCCAAATCCTCGCTGCAAAACACAATTGACTATGCCCAACAAGTTCTTGGAAATCACCAGTAAAACTCAGCTGCAAACGACTACACAATTGTCCAACAAACCGTGCTCTCAAGATTGCCAAACTGTTAGCAATGAGTAATGTGAGTAATGTAGGGGGTGGGGGGATCTTTAAATAGCGTTAGGATAGGCTTAGGGTTAGGTTAGGAGCATTAGTTAGGTTGTAGTTTCTGGTTTTTTTTTTAATTTGAATTATGTGGCCATACGGCAGAGTACGGATCGACCTGGTTCCGTACCCGGTTTGGTCAAAGATCCGGTTTTTGCAATTTTTTTTAGTGACCGAACCGGTCAGACCGGCCAGTTTTGTCGGTTCTGGTCCAGTTCCGATAACACTGGATGAGACTAGGGCAGATATCTCACTGTCGAAACCCCGTTAGCTGAAGACGTCATCTTCAACCCCAACTGTTGTGGTCGCACGCTATGCTGCTGCTCAAGAGCTCCAAAATCAAATAATAATCAAAAGTAAAGTCTCCATTCACTTTATCTTTCTTTTATAACTTTCAACTACGAAAACCCTAACTTTTGACCTAATTAGGTCACTTTAACTTCTAATTTGCAGTTGACTTGAATGCATGTGCATGGAGACTTAATCGGGTGCATGCATCATTAAATAATGCTTAGATGTCATGCATGTCGATGGCCTTTGGCTCCGGTGGCCCTCTTCGACCCAATGGTGATATAATATTGATGCCCTAGATTTTATGTAGATGGCATCAGTCTTCAGTTGATTCCCTAATTGTCAGTACCCGCTCGAACCCACAGGAATCACATAGGTTACCAAGTTGGTTCTCAATGCCTAAGCAGAAGAGGACATTACATCACAAATGCAAATGGGGCACCTCTAGTTTTTTTATTTTATGCACTCCAATTTAATTCAATAGATTGGGTTCCTTATCGCCAAGCACCAAAACTAGCACATCCACTATATTTGCAACTCCATGCAACCACAAAAGGGGGTAAAACTTCACATGATTCACTATCAAAGTGTCCCTTCCACACTCAAGGGGTGAAACCTCCAATGACTCTCTACGGCATGACTTTAGCTTCATGCAAAGAACCAACACAAGATCAATCACCATGAATCTCAAGCTTCTTTCCACCAAAAGGGACAGTCCACCAACTTTCAACTATCTTGATCAATATATCTACACTTTACCAATGATATCTACAACAACTTGCAAACCACACAGATCACCTTGATACAATCAATCGACTATTATGAGCAACCTTTTGTCATTTGGTTTCATCCATCATCCACATCAAACATATGATTGACTGATAGCCTCACAACCTCCACTAATGTGACCATGAAAATGCAGATTGTTTAGAGTAGTGCTCCCCTGTAGTCACCACGAAGCTTCCTCGTGTAATTTTCGTTGCACCCCACTACACCTATGTATTGCCTTCAAATATCTTTCCAAGATATGCCAGGTATGTCACCTTTGAGAAGTTGAGGCCGAGGAGCACTTCATCTTTCGATGTCATATTTACTACAACATCCATAGGTGATTTCATTGTCTTTTTAGGGACCTTCTTTCCACAGAGCTTCATACTTTGACTAGATTCTTCAAATACCCCAATCAAAGATGTTTGGCCTTATACTTGCAACAGACTCACCGGTTTTGCTCCTTCACCCACAAGTGGCATTCTCAGTAGTGACCAGTCTCCACTCAAAGTATCGCTTCCTTCTTTTCAGTGTTTCCTTCCTCTAGGGGCACCAAGAGAAACAAATGGTGGCACTAACCTTGACCACACGGTTAGGACACGGCAGTCCACCTCCACCTCCACCTCCACCCAACAGCAATTGTGGGTGCAATCTCGACTCCATCTTGATAGTCGAAAGATGTCATCCAAGATGCGGAAGCAGGCCTTCTCCTCCAAGAAATGACGCACCCAATGCAATTCCTCTTCTAGTTGTTCCTCCAAACAGAGTACTCTTTTGAGCTTCCTCCAGTCGGCCTCGAATGGTAGGAGAGATACTTCAAATGCTTCCAATGTTTCTAGTGTCCCATTGTAGTGACAGTTTCAACATTTTCGCATCACAACTCTTGAATCCACTCCCTTTATACATTTTACTTTCTTGGATCAGCTCTCTTCATATATCTCTTTGTATATTTTTCTCCGAGAATGGCTCTCCATTTATGGAGTTATGGTTAGGTTTGAATTCTACTTTTAGCTTTTTATGGGAGCTACTTTTGGGATCCCACTTTGTATTGTTATCATGGTACTTCACAGTCCCATTGACCTACTTTTGTTAATGAAATTGTCATTGATGCCAACATGGACTTGCAGTGGCCCCGCAGGTTGTCATTGATGCCACAAAGTCTCACTTGCAGTGCCTTGGACCCCTTACAGAGTGGGTTTGTGCCTTGAAGCACCTTGTACCCAGTTGACAAGGTCCCTGTACCCACAAGGTTGGATCTTGTAGCCATCACCTTGCTGAAGATGATGAAGACCCTGTTGATGGTGCCGAAGACCCTGGAAATGGTGTTGAGTCCTTTGTGGATGATGGTGAAGCCCTAGATGGGTTGGAGAAGCATTATTGACCCATTTTGTGGTCATTCATGCTCTGATGGTGTCATGGTACCCCAGGAGAAGGTCTAGCAACCCCACAGGTGATGTCATGATGGATCTTAACCCTTGGAGGTCTCCTGGTGTGCTTGAAGTGGTTGAAGTAGCCTATGAAGCCCCTTGCTTGATGAAGAAGCCCTGAAGAAGCCCTTTGACCCACATTTGATGGCTTAACAGTTCTTAAAGGTGATAATGTGGTCATTAATGACTTGATGAAGACTTGGAACCCTTGATGAAGATCTTGATGCCCATGTAGCCCTTGTTGGGGTCATGGAACCCTTGGAGATGGTCATTATGCATGAGAAGGTTGGCACCCACATAAATGGCAGCATGATGACCCTTGGACACTATATGATCATTGATGGTGCATTTGGAAATGATTTGGGTCTTGGAATCCATACATATGGTGGTTTGTAAGCTCATGATTGTTGGAGCCTTTGATATGATGGAATCATTGGTCATGATTCCCTCATCACTTGGCGATGGGGTCCTATGTGATGGGCTTGAAGTCCATGGAAAGTATATTGTTTAAATATTATATGATATCTTTGAAAAAGTCCTTGAAACCCTTACATGGGGTGCCTTAGGTCTTGAACCCACACACACTTGGTAGCTTGTTGATGGTGATGCATGGTCCTCTTTGTGGTTATATGGCTATTGGGATGTAGATGGAGGTAGAGCCCATGGAAGTGCCTTGATATGTTGAAGAAGACTTTCAAGAAGACTTTAAAACTGTTGTAGTTGGTGGTATGGTCTTTGGCACCCTCATGTGTAGGGTCTTTGACTTCTTGAACATATTGAAGAATTTAAGGGTATTAGATGAAGAATTTGCAAATAAACCCATCATAGGGAGATAGTCCTTGTCAATCCATTTCTGTTGATATGTGGAGCATTTTCTAACTCCTTACAATTGAAGAGAGATGAATTTTTGAAGTTGGTGCACCCCACCTTTTTGGATCAGCCGACCAAACAAAAGAGAAATTAATTATTTGTAATTTTGAATTACATGTCGACCCAGTTTGAGGTACTAACTTTCCTCCACAACCTATATAAATAGAATATCAAACATTTCATTTGTTCATCATCAATTCTCTCGATATGTTCACAACTCGTGGAGAAAAGAGCGAATCTTTGTGGAGGAGAAATTTATGGGCATCTTCACTAAAATTGGCATAACTTTCTCATACAGAATCGGAATTACAAAATTCTTGGCTCATTGGAAAGCTTGTTACGAGGGCTATGTGATGACATGAAATAGAGCTTCTTTTGGTTTGTCTATTGTTTCTTCATCTTATGATCTTCAAAAAGGTATGGTCCATGCTTCTGGGTTTCTCTTGTGATGGCACATGTCTCTCATGGATAGAGTTAATCTTTGATCTTAGTATGTGAGCATCTATATATATATTTGAAGTTATTAAGAAGGCTATGATGAAGATGTTGCATACATTTATGCTATGATATGATACACCTTATGATGATAATGATGTACACTCTATGCTGTTGATGCACTCCTATACAATATCATGTACATGCATACCATAGTGTGATGATGCTCTCTTATGCACTATGATGTATACTTAGTGTTGATGATGCATAAACGATGCACACTGAGATGATGATGATGTGTATTTGATGATGAGGATGCATACCTATGATGAGGATGCATACCTATGATGATGATGCATGACGATGCATGCCTTATGTTCAGTGAAAGCAGAGCAAAATTACTTGTTCAGTAATTGTGTATGATGAGGTGTACAATGATGTGTACATGAGCAGATTTACCAACTTGACCAACAGTATTAATGAGCAGAAAAGAATGACCAGCAATGATGAGCAAATTTGATGTCCAGAGATACTTGAGCAGCAATGATGAGCAGCAGTGATGAACAGCTGTGATGAGCAGCAGTGTTGAGCAGCAATGATGAGCAGATTGACCAGAGATTGATGAGTAGTGTTGACCAGCAGAGTGATGAGCAGAGATTGATGTGCAGAGCAGAGGTTGGTTGTGCAATAGAGCCATATGATTGCTTGCAAAAAGAATCTTGCACTTGAGGATTGGACTCCTCAAACCCTTCTTAGTTGGAGCTAAGAAAACCACATTGGGTCCTGTTATGAGAGATGGTGCTCTTTTCATCAGTTGGTGCTGATTGTAATCGAGAAAATTGTTGTCTTCTATGTACAATAAATAAAGATCAAAATCCCATATATTCTTGTGTCTCTTTTGATGTGATGTTGTGCTTATGACTCATGATGAATTTGATTATGCAATTGATGACATAATAATTAATATACTCTGATTGACTAAAAAAAGGTAAACAGTTTAAAATTGCTCACACTGATTCACCCCACCCCCCCTCTCAGTGTGGCCATTGTATCCAACAACTTTTGTGGTCATTTGTTGGACATTAAGCGAATTATCTTAACTTATCTTATCTCCACTATATCGATTCTCTAATGTATGTCGCATCCCCTTTATAGATCCATCGCAAGACATGATCCCTCAATTCTCTTTGAAGGCGCCCTCTACTAATTGGACCAAGGTTATCCTCATCATGACAATCCACCTGTCAGCCTCCATTACAAAAGAAACATAGTAAACACTCCTATACAACCAAACTCCAACCACTTATACAATATCAAATCCAATCCTCTTCAACGAAGCGTCACATTCAGCAACAAAGAGAACAAACCAAAAATTTATTTGCGGTATGGAATCAACAGAGAAATCAGAAGAGAGATACTTCCATGAGGATCCTTCCTAGATACTCCTCGTCAACCTTTATGGCTCAATGTCCCTCTTGTCATCATCCTCCACACATAATCAAGTCTACCATAGCACCACAACTCTAAGCACAATTCCTACAAATCTTGCTTATTAGAAATTATCTTCACTATTAGTATCGGTTTTCCTCTACCAAATCACCAATCTACACTTGGTCACACTAATCCACATTAAATCCATAACCTTCTATCCAATCCCATAACCTCACATTGACTCTTAGACCACTCTCATGATAGAATTTAGGGCAACTTGCCTTTGACACAATGTTAAAAGAAAGTACAACGAGGAAAGCAAAATAAAAGCAAAGCAAGCACATAAATCTAAACAAACACATGTAGAAGAGATTTACCCTGCAAACTAGTACAGAGAAACTATGTTTTTACGAGAAAACCCAATGTAAATAAAATAAAAAACCATGTATGGATAATAAAATGTATTTGATAAGATGAGTGATGATATTACAATGAGAATAACATTTGTATAAATACCCATACTGGGTGCCTTTTCGTAAAGAGGCATAACCCTTCATCAAGGTGCCTCTTCATTAATTATTAGTTCATCATAATTATTAATGTTTTAATTATTATATATACATTTTGTTCATTATGCTCATTGAAGACAAGGCTGGCGTCTAATGTTTTGGTTGTAATGTCATCTCTCAATCCTTTATTTTAGTATTTGCGACACTTGACGAAATGAGACAATACGAGTTACGAATTCCATGGAAAAAATGTCGCATCGTCTATGATGTGGTCCATCCAAGATCTATTTTCATCGAAGATGATTGTTGATCGCCTTGCTGGATAAATCTTCTTGTTTCCTGCTGAGGTTGTAGATTTTGTGTTCTTTCGCTTCTGAGTTTATAACCCTTTTGTTTATGTTCATTTTGATCTAGTCGTTGGTCAAAATGCTTTTTGTAATTTGGGTGTCGATCAGGATTTTTTGTTACTTGTTTTTCTGCTGGATCGACTTCCTTTTGAATTAAGATGGGAAACGAATTTGTATTTGTTTCTTCTTCCTCAACTAAAATTTGTTTTGTGGATAGTCTAGATGCTTCCTTTTGGATTTGAACCAATTTGTTCTCTAATAGATTATTATTACTGTGAATCTTCTAAAACCTTTCATCTTGTGACTGTTTGTTCTCTTTTAACTTCTCGATTTGATCCTCTAGTTCTTGATTAACCTTCTTCAAGGCGGAATTTTCTTCGTCTTTTCCCAGTAATTTTTGCTAGAGAGCTTGAATCTTCACTTGTAACTTTTCACTGCATTGAATTTTATCCTTTGCCTTCTTGATTTGCAAAAGTAATTTCTGATTATGATCTCTTAAACGAGAGATCTCTTCATCTCGTTCTCGAATGTCCTTTTCGAATTTATTTCTCACAATTTCAAATTCCTTAGTTTGTTTGGTGGACTCCCAAATATGATCTTTCAATTTGGTATTTATTAAATCACTAAAATACTTCTCTTTGTTATTTTCAATTTGTAACTTTTTATTGCTTTCCTTGTAGTATCCTAATTCAATTTCAAGTTGTTGTGATTGCAACTGTGAGTTACTTTGTTTGTCTTTCATAATAAAATATTTACCACATATTGGAAAGGAGCAATTGCCATTCTTAAAAAATGTCAGATATTGGAATTCCATTTCGGAGTAAGGACACTTAGTCCAAAATTTAGATTTATATATGGAATCCATAATTTTTTTTAACAATTCCGCAATTGGCTTTAATGACTTTTCAATATCTTCTGAGACTTGATTTCTTGGAATTGGTCTCTTTTTTTTCTTTTCTTTTCTTTTCCTTTTTTTATAATAATAGGTATTGATTGATAAATTAATAATATTATTACTATTAACCTTCCTTCTTTTTTTTCTTTTTTATTTTTTATGATAAAATAATAATAATTTTTTTATATAATAATAATATTTTTTTATAATTATTATTATAATAATATTTACTGAGAAAATCAACCTTCAAATATATATTCTTCTATTCTCCTTGGCCAATCTATCCAAGCCAAGCACTTGAGGCTTCTTATAATGGACTCTACCAAGCTTTTAAATAGACTTCAACACATCAAATACCATGGGCTCATAAACTGTTGAAATTAAAGGTTAGATACGTTTTTATCACACATAATAAACTTGATACAAGAACATATAAACAATTGTACTGCTTAATTAAATTTAAAATGAACTAAAACAAGAACAACATAATTTTCATCTCTTTCAACTTAACGCTCCATTTGGTCACTGCGTTAGAGTTGGTCCTCGAGAATCATCAAATGCTAAGTATAATATAATAAATTTCAAATGACATGTACAGTAAAATAAATTTCAAATGCCATGTACAGGAGAAGCAGCATTAAAGTATTACAACCATTATTTGGTTCCGCCTTATACTCAAATAGTTTTGAGTTTAATCTTGTCACCGAAAGGACAAGTCAAACTGGGTAAATAATATGCGTACCTTAAGAGAGAGAGTTCAAGTAGGAGTAAGCAGACCTGAGGTTCTCCAAACAATTTAGTAACTCAGTCATAAAATCATGCAAGTGACCATGGGTAAGAAAAGACACAAGTGTTGCAGAGATCAAACTTCGAGAGGCAAACACATAAGCAATCACCCACCCGTAAGAACTCACACAGAGACAAGTCGCAGAGCTAAGTCAAGGCTATAATCACAACTGAGGTAAATCGCAAAGGTAAGCGTGTGAGAAATCACGATGAGTAAATCGCAGAGGTAAGCCCGTGAGAAATCACGCTGGGTAAATCACAGAGGTAAGCCCATGAGAAATCACATTGGGTAAATCGCAGAAAGGATAAGTCCGTAATCAATCAGAGAGAGATGCCCGTAAAACAAAAATTGCAGAGACACCCGCAGCAAGTTCGGCACGTAAATAAAGAAATCGCAGCGAACAAGTTCAATCCATGAATAAACAAATTGCAGAGATTAAGTTCAGCCTATGAGAAATCATCCTGGAAGAAACGTGAGGGAAGAGCAGAGATCACGGTGGAGAAACATGTGAAGGAATCGTTGACGACAGAGCAGAGATCACGGTGGAGAAACATGTGAAGGAATCATTGACGACAGAGCAGAGATCACGGTGGAGATACCCATGAGAGAAACGCTAAGGACAGACAAAGATCGCAGATAATCACGTGAAGAAACAATAGGAGCAATCACCCGATAAGAACGTGAAGAAAAATCATGTAGGTCAGATGGATAAAGAAAGTATTCAACTTTCGTTTATATATAGGTTTAGGAACGGGTTAGTGGTCAAGTAGATAATAATAAAATTTTGGACCAATAACATAATATAAAATAAAACCAAAAGTAATCATATAGTAAAAGGTCTTAAACATGAGATAAGACAAAATGGTCCAAAATTCTTTATTAATAAAATCCTAAATATTTTATTAATAAGACTAAAAAACAATTATTTAATGAATTTATAATAAAGTCATAAAGTGAAAGTCCAAAGGTCCAACATAAAGTAAATAGTCCAAAACCATAAGTGGGTCAAGGGTCCTTTAACAAAACATAAGGTAACCATAACAATACATGGTCCAATGGTCTTTAATAAACCATTAGGTAAATACACTCCATAAAGTAGGAGTCATCATAGTCAAAGGTGCACACAAGTGAGAGTGCTAGGACCAAATAAGAATAGGACCATGAGTCAACAACCACAAGATCAAAGTGGACAAGCATTCAATTAGGACCAACAAGACCAAAGACTTTTCTCTCTCTTAAGGTACATAGTTAAATATATATTGTCATCACTGTATAAGGGGGAAGATCCAAACAGATGGTACAATCTTTTTGTCCTTAACACTGCTCCTAAGGGTTAGCTACTAGGGACATCGTCAAGAGGTGGCCAGTCCCTTGAGAAGCAACCTAGCAATAATTGATTAGGAGAGGGGACATCATTATCTTCCATTCTTAATGAATGGCTTTCAGCCTTAGGCTGAGTTTCAGTGTCACACTGAATCAGGTTGATCAATCCCTGGACCCTGACCGGGTCCTCCATTCTCTCGCAGAATGGTTCTCAGTACTAAGCAAAGTTTCAGTCTCACACTGAAAGTTGATCAACTACCTGCAGGACCTACTTGGACATCGTGCCCCTGGTACAAGACCAGAATATATCTCTGCCTCTGGACATCGTGCCCCTGGACATCGTGCCCCTGGCAAAACCGGCCGGTCTGACCGGTTTACAGGGTTGGCCAGTCCAGTCAGCAAAAAAATTTCAAAAAACCGGATTTTTGTCCAGACCGGGTATGGAACCGGCCGGTCTGGACTGGGGACTCAGGAAACTCAATTTTTTTTTAAAAACCAGAAAATAAAACTTTGCTGATGTACTTTGGAGCCTCTTTGTTAATGTACTTTGGTTCAGAACCTCAGACATGTATTGCACTAGGTGCTATTTTGGATATTTGCACCCATATTTGCTATATATATGAGAAACTTTGCATATTTTTGTATTAATGGTCTGGATTCATATGTATGTACATGAATTTATATATGTTTTGTACAAAATATGAATATTTTATGTATTTTTTACTCAGCCGGTTTTTTACCCGGTTTTTTGTCGGTTCCGGTCTGGTTCACATTTTGGGCTTCGCCGGTTCGATGACCGGTCCGGTTCCGATAACATTGGTCCCTGGTCCCAGACCAGAATACCCTAGAGGCATATAGGGGCCCTAGCCACATGCTAGGGCTTTGCCATGGCATCAACCTGCTTTGTCCTAGACCAAAAATCCTAGGAGACTACTAGGGGCCCTAGGGTACCTTCTAGGTTCTTACTTTGTCCTAGTCAACTAACTAGGGTACTATTCTCTAAGAATGGGTCTCGCAGCTGCACTAACTTTAACATAAACTACCTACAGTGAATGCAACATTGATTGAATCAATGCTAACCTAATTACTCTCCTCATCCACACAACAAGAAAGTTTTAATACTATCCCCAAATGACTACAATCGCTTCTCACAAGTCTCAGGCACTCTCTTGGTAGAATCACTCTACTCAAGATCACCATATATAAGCCTAACTAGTGTGCCCACCCTAACTAAGTCAAACTTTATAAGTGACGGAATAGCAGTTACAAAAATAATGGCTAATAATACACTTCATGAAAGGAATCATCTTGCACATGTAACAAGGAATCTCCCTCAAAGGATGCACCATACTTAGCATGTGTAACTCCTGTAATAAATGCATCATAATGTGTAAGAAGAATCTGTCATTTACTGTTATAGAATCTGTCATCACCTTACACAAAACAAAAATAGAAGAAGCCAAGCATCCATCATAAGTGTAAGGAATCTGTCATAGAGGTGAAAGGGAATCTCTCCCACATGGCATATCAATCCTCCAATAAGTGTAAGGAATCTGTCATAGAGGTGTAAGGGAATCTCTCCCACATGACACACCCATCCAACAATATGTCCCCTTCAACACCCACGTACCTCTTCCTTGTAGAACAACCCAAAGCAACCAAAAAGTAACAAAATATACCATTAAAGAATGGGCACATTAACTGTAAACCTTCATGTCTCACTCAACCATGAGAAAAATTGGATACAGTCAATGGTTCACTTAGTTTTAGACCTAAATGTTTACCATCATCATAGATGCATTCTATCATCATCACAAACTTTTACTAAAAACAGTAAAAGAACAAAAGAGAGGTTAAGCATTTAAGCAAGCTTATGAACTACCTGCAGCTGTGAGCTCATTTCCCAATGAACGTGTACGCATGATGTTGGTGAGAGAAGACAGATTGCTTTGGCGTAACCAATCAGCACCCACAATGCAAAGTTGAATCAAGAGAAAGATACCAAGAATTTGATACCTGCATAAAGAGATTTAGGAGAATTACTATCAGTTGTTTTTGCACTGAGAAAACATGCATCATATAGATCCAATGGAATAAAAGTGTTGCTTCACCTTATATGTTCCATTCTACCAAGAAACATCATTAATAGAAAGAAATATTAGACGTGCTCAGCTTCCCACCAAATGACAGTCACCATACTTATATTTCTAAATTCTATGGAAAATGAAGTCAAATGACATAAAAATAGGCATACAGGTAGGTTATCCAGAGAAGGAAAAACCATAGAAAACAAACCCATGATCTTAGCAATTCACATAAACATGATCTCTTGCTTCCAAACAAAGCCAGACATTATATGTTACTTTACAAAAGTCTATGCACATGCCTAAGAAAATAACCCAAGTCTTGTTCCTAAAAGAAGCAGATATAGAACTCATATATCATATCAATAAAATAAAATCTCTTGGGACACACAGATCTGTCTCACTGCCAAGACGTTGTCAGAAAGCTGATAAGTTATCAGCATTATGAAAATTTTGCTAGCCTAGTGACTAAAAATACGCAAGAAAGTACAGATAAGCATTACGTTGCTGCATTTCCCACCAAGTGGTGACTGCATGGTACACGTATCCTTGAAAGAAATCAAATCATAAGTTTCAACTTTCAACTTTAGGCTTGCCCTCTAGGCGATATGCCTTGACACCCTTACATTCTAGAATCTATACCGAACATCAAGAGGTAAATGAAATAGCTTCACCATTGTATCTCTGAATCATGAAGAAGATCTTATGTAGACCACACATAGGAATGGTTTGGAATATATTCAAGTATGGTAAATGTCATTCAATGTTTACACAACTGTTCATATTCGTATGCTCCTTATGAGGGAATTCCACTTTAGCTGGGGGAGGCACGGTACGGGAGGAGGTGTGGATGGGGATAATGAAATAGTAGAATATCTCAAAAGGCTAAAAGTTGCTCTTTGAGACTTCAGATAAGTGATAAACTTATTATGATTTTTGGGCTATTTAGACCATAAGGATATTTAACGTAGATTCAAAGAAAAAACATTTTTTTTCATTTTCTTTTTTTCATGAAACATTGGGGAGAACAAATGCAGGAAGATGTTAGATTTTTTAGTTACTCCAAAAGTGTTTAAACCATGTGTGGGGATGCTTCATGAGATTTGGGGTACATGGTTTATGATTGGCCCCTGGATGGTCTGAGATTGATTGTTGCATGAGAGATGGGTTGTGATGTATATGCATAGTTGAGACTGTTTGCTCAGTTGATGCTTGACCTCTCAGTATCTGGTTCCAAAGTCCTTTGTACAATGATAAAAAGGCCTTTTCCTATCGTCGGAAATTGAAAGAGTGCAACTCAAATCTCAATATCAATCCTAAGGAATTTAATTGGTAGTGTTTGGTGGAGAAAAGCACCCTACTGCCAGGGATCTACACATACATTTGGTTTCCCAAGTCACCCCAGTTTCTGTTTGCACCTAGACACTCATTAATCCCATTTTATATGTTCGGATCGAGATCGTGCAAACATTGGAGTTGAGGGCAGGGATGCATGATGGTTTCTTTTGTAAAACATAGCATGATGGCCAAGCCCTAAGAAGGCCAATCCTTTTACAAAAGAAACCATCATGCTATGTCAAACATAGCATGATGGTTTCTTTTGTAAAAGGCTTGGCCTTCTTAGGACATGGTGTAGTGTTGAACACAACCCTACAACTCCATCTAGCCCACATGTCACTGTGAGAGACACTCCTTGGTAAATCCGGACATATTCCTCGCACCCTCGGGTATATCTCGAATGCCATCTCCCCATAATAATAAAGATCATTACCACATCTATAATAAAATTTACCAAGAATTGACCCACTCCCTAATTACTCATTTAATAATTCTAAAACTAACCAACTAAGACAACTGCAATACTTCTCGAGACTTCACTAGCAATCCTTTTTACACAAGCACTCCATTAGCACTGGTCTATCTGGCAATCTTATTTATTTTTATGCTTAAGTTAGTTAATGTGTTGTGCAAAAAAAAAATTATATGCTAGTCATTTAAATCATTTGCAGTTTATCTTAGTTTCAAAGTTTTATTTCATCCCATCTCCTAGACTAATTGTTCTATTGTTATAGAAAAAATACAATAGTTTATTTTACTAGGGACCACCCCACTTGGCTTCGCTAGGAGAGAGCCTAAACGGAGGAGTCAAGATCAAGTGACAGCACTTGACTCTTGCTTGACCCCAAGGTCGCACCCAGTGGCTTGAAGATTTCTGCCACGTTAGCTGAGGTGCGAATTAGGCGACAACACAACTTATGAAGACACCGACCCCACATAGAATACACCAAAAGACTTGTGCCAAATGGGATCTAAAAATGAACAATAAAAAATAACCATTCTAGGCCAGATGTTTCATGTCTAAGGGATCCATTTTGGAGGGTCAACAAGCCCTACTAGCTAAAACCAAAAATTTTTGTGTAATCCACTGCCTCCTATTATACATGAACTGATATGAGAGAGTCATCTATAAAATGGTTATCCACCATCACAAAACTATCTAGGAGGGAAATGCTCTTGATCCTTTCTTCAAGCCTAATAACCTCCAAGAGATGACCAAATGCATTAGATGCCAAAACATAGGCCATGAGGGCAGCCTTGTTGGAGCAAACAGTGGATAAGGATTCAAGTTGTGAGAGACTAGTCACTGAAACAAAATTGTAGCGTTGGAAAATAAAGTATTAACCATGACAACATATCTAGGACCAAGGAAAAGTAATATCTTTATGATAAAGGACCAATGGTTTCTACCAAATGTTACATTTATCTTCTAGGAAAATTTGTTGACGAGGGTCCAAAATCTAGTTGATCAACAATATTCGGGAAAAATATCAAAAATTGTCGGGAAACTTTAAAAGATAAAAAAAAAACATGTTTTCAATATTTTTGAACATATAAATGAACAACATCAAACAAACACATTGCTACATATATATGAATATAAAACTTTATATAAATGTATAAGATCATGTCAAGTGGTACATCACATAGAGATACTAAAATATGATTTCTATCCCGACTTTTGAGTCATAAGTCTTAATAGGATGATACAAATCACATCAAAACAAAAATAAATAAATCTCATTATATGAATCATCATGAGGCACCTAGATACTACAAGCACTAAGAAATCAACAATTCCCTCTGTTGCCGCCTAATTCGCACCTCGGGTAATGTGGCAGAAATCTTCAAGCCACTAGGTGTGACCTTGGGGGCAAGCTCGATCAAAGCGTTGTCACCTCCATCTAGACCAGCTCCTAGCGAAGCCAAGGGGGGTGATCTCTACGATAAGTAAAATCTAAGGTTTTTACTCTACGAAAGAAATGATTGATTCTAGGATTTAATGTAATGAATTAAAACATGAGCAATGAGTTACTGCAAATGAATTATAATAACAACAACGTTGACAATTCAAACACCATTCATGACAATATGCGGAAATTGATTTAACAATAAAAATGCGAAAGACCAGTGCCAATTGAATATGGAGTGCTTGTGTAAAAGGGTTGTTGTTGTGGTCTCAGTAAAAGTATTGCAGTGTCTCGTTGGTGAGTTTTAAGATTTATTAGATGAGTTGATTAAGGAGTGGGTTAATTGTCGGTCAGTTTTATTAATCTGGTAATTCTTTGGATTATTAGCAGGGAGGCAGATTCCTGATATACCATGAAGGTACAAGGAATATGTCCAGACTCACACACTGTGGTAGCACACGTGGAAATGTGGGTTGAATGGAGTCACGGGGGAATGTTCAACACTACACCAACAAGGATGTAGCCTATTGGGGCCCCGCGGTCGCTTTTCAGGAGTTCTCGCTTCCTCTGTACAATTTCCCCACACGTAGTAACGCAACACTCGATTTTTGTTGTTCAGGGAGATTAATTAAAAGTTAGGCTAATTACTAGTAACATAAACCCTTTTCTGATGCTACCAACTGGTCAGACAAAGCTGCAGTGGAAGTAGAGCATATGAGGATGAAGTCCTTGTAAGTTTTAAATGTTTTTGAACAAAGTTTTCTAATGAAGAAGAGTAAATCCAAAGAGCCTCTTTCCAGATTCAGTACTCAAGCAAGCCTTTATCCCTGAACATATACTCGGGAAAGCAAGGGGGTTTATTTAAAATTCAATGGTACATACAATTTAAAATTCTCTAATTACTACATTGCTCAAAACGTTTCCCTTTCGGTACTTCAGTATAGTGCATTGGGTAAGTAATCAGATTACTTTGCAAGTAAAAACTAAAATAAACATTTGAAATAGTGAAAGAAAACTTCAAAGTACGCTAACAACACAAAAAACCACGAAAATGGACACCGACGCGAATCCCCCCAAGGGGGATGGGGACCGGGCTCTGATGAGCCTACTCAAGCCTTATTTGCTTTTTTACAACATAGAAGAAATGCGATTTGGTCCTTATATTTTGGATCCAAAGGTTTACAATTTATTGAAAAATTAACTTTTTATGCAAGGGGGATCTCCATGGGTCTTCATTTTGCTCACTTTTGCGAAAATTCGCCAAAGTTTCCTCCTCTTTTCTTGTAAACCTGCAAAAAACAGCGATAAAAAGAAAGTGAAAGACACCCACCGACACTTTAAGAGTGTCTTGGGAAAATCTACAAAAAAAGGTCTGAAAAAATCTAAGTAAAACTAGAAGAAACTGACTAAGTAAGGTGAGCTAAGAAGCTTGCCTTCTTAGGATCTTTGCTTGCTCCTTGAAGAGAAAAGCAAACAAATCTCAAGCACTAAATGCCAAATAAAAAAATTGAAAGCTCTTTAAACCTCTTAACCAAGTACTTTTGAATTTCAACTTTGAACTTGCAAAAAGAGATCTAGATCTAAAAAATTAAAGAAAAACTTTTAATCACTCAACAAGATCTAGACTTAGGATTTTAAATCGACTTTAAATATGTCTTTAAAAAGTAGATCTAAGCAAAGTAACAATAACCAAAGTAAACTTGAAATTTTTTGGATCAAGCTGTGATAGAACCGGATGGTGCAAGAAGTAGAAAAGGGATGGTGACGCCTTCTTTGGTGAGATCCGAGGGATGATGCTTCTTCTTTCGAAATTACTAGAGAAGAGGGAGAGCCCACTCGCTCATCAAATGCTCTCAGCTCAAGTTTCCTATAAAATACCTTCAACAAAATGCAAAGGGGATTAAAAGCACCTATGTGAAATGATAAGAAGCTAAGCAGTATAATAGATCCATACAAGAAACCATATAAAACTTAGTAATCTAATACATTTCACAATGAGAAGTAACCTAACAAGAATCACTTCCTATTCTCACCAAAATGAAAATTTCTTTATCAAGACAAGTAATCCCAACAATTGCAAATATGAAAGAACTAATACAGGTTACCTTAATGATTTATAACAAAGACAACACCAACCAAACATTCATGGATCCCACACCAAAATTGCCTCCAAAGCCTTTTATTAACAAATACTAGAAAAAATATTACAATGTATGCCAGCAACGGTTCAACCTTCCGATGCCAAAACAATGGAGAAGTAACCTACTTAAATAGGAAATGAGAGACCCGGGGGGGCACCACCAACACTGAAGATCAAGCTCAGTTGAGCTTGAGTGATCTAAGGAATCGGTGGGGAGATCTTAGTTCAACTTAAGTGTTGGTATGGAGGAGGTGCCACCTCAAATGAGGTAGGCGGCCTCACTCTACCAACCAATCTGACTCACCAAACTCCAAATCGCATGTGCATCAAATCCTCACGCGATTGTACGGTCGTGAGCAAACTTCACCAATAACATATTCACTTACCTTACCAAGTTGCATATGATGCATCCACTTTGGATTATATCCAAAGTCTACAAGTGATAAAGAATTAAGGGGGTCCACTCCTTAGCTAGCGCAATACTCCAACACCATGCTAGCGACTATACGAATTCAATGGCATGAGCCATGGGTTAATCCAAAGTTTAAAAAATGGTAAATGTTAACTTTAAAATATATCCAAAGTTTCAGTTGTAATCGCATGAGGGGTCCACCCCCTCATGCTAACGTAATACCACATCATGGTTGGCGTGAAGCTTTGTTGAGTTGACGTCACCCTCCTCATTAAAA
The DNA here is from genome assembly GCA_001517045.1 of Pseudotsuga menziesii. Classification (NCBI taxonomy): domain Eukaryota; kingdom Viridiplantae; phylum Streptophyta; class Pinopsida; order Pinales; family Pinaceae; genus Pseudotsuga; species Pseudotsuga menziesii. Next base: position 222,345 of record LPNX010057511.1, on the reverse strand, counting down.
CATTTGTTGCCTTGAATCATAGCCAAACTTTACTCAAAAGTGACGCTTCCTTCTTAGGATGAGGTCACCAACATGGGGACAAACAATGCTATGTCACCCCAATATGTTTTAATATGTCTTTTTGACTTTTTTCCAACCTTGTCCTTTATGCTAATTTGTCGCATTATTAGCATTAAAATGCCATTTTGATGCTTTGTTAGCCAAATAATGCCTTTCGGAACTTTTTGATCACCCAGAATGTATGAAAAGTGGGTCTCAGGGTAAAGAGTATGCTTTGAGTGTCAAAACGAGCATCCCCACGCCAAATTATGCCTCCGGATCAGTTTTTTTTTCATTTTGAAGGTTTTTAATTAAACCATTAAAAATGGCTTAAAAACGGAAATATATATATATATATATATATATAGATAGATAGATAGATATATGTTTCTCAAAATCCGACGAAACTCTAGGGGGGCCTAGTACATGTCCATACGACTCAATATGAATGCCTAGCATGTTTAAAAACGCTGAAACAGAGGCTCTAATAACCTCCTCAGGCCTAACCACCAAGACAACTACCCCAACTTTGGAGTTGTGAGTGAAAAACTCAGAAATTATTAGTCGTTTGTTCAACAACCAATAATTACTGAGGGAAAAAACACTCTGGACTAGTCGGCTTGATGCCTAAGTCTAGGAAAACGAGCCTTTTATAAAAATTGACCATGCTAACACAATTTTTAAAATTTCCCCAAGGGGGTATGAACATATGTTACAAAAAAAAATTGAAGAGACTCGCAAAAAAAGCCTGGCAGACTTTTGAACTATGAAGAATGAACAAGTATATTTGTTCTACTTTGTCGGCTCGCTTGAAAAATCCACCAAGTACAACTTAGGTGGTAACACCCTCTACCCTTTTTACTGGCAAAGGTCACCACTAGCACCCTTCCTCTGAAATCCTTAGGTGGACATGCTGAGGTTGATCCTAAGGTAGAAGGTGACAAGCCACAGTTGGGACTAAGGTGGAGGGTGATGGGGCAAAGGTGAAAGCTGAAGTGGGATGTCTTACACCACTTCCCCTAGTTGCCATTCTCTATGGAGGCAGCCACATTGGTTGTGATGCACTCTGAATCACCTCCAAATCTATTTGTGTTGGAAGTGGATCTTCCTCTAATTCCTCCTCCTCCTCCCATACATCATCATCATGCTCCAACCACTCAGGGGCCTCCCCCATGACAAGCCTCTCGGTCTCCAACCACCACAAACCTATGGTGTCAATCTCATCTAATTTTATGGCATTCTTGTCAAGTGCTTTGTTAACCTGCTTCACCCACAGCCTCATAATGTAGTAAACACAAACCATGTCATTGAGGCGATGGACATCTAACCTGTATGAGAGCCATTTTGTAATTAGAGGATTATTATAAATTTTAATTTGACCAGTTCTAAATTCTAACATGTTGCACTTCTTGGAGTGTATCTTTTCAAAGACACTACAATTGCACTCACAACCTAACAAGCTACAAGTTTGACTAAGCACCCGAATGGTAAATTTTTGTAACTCTAGGACTCTTATACCATAGTTTGTCCACTAAACATCTACAACGAATAAACGAAAAGGAAAGAATCAAGACAACAAATTATATTTCAATTTTTCATCGAGTAACAAATAGATTGAAAGGAAAGACATTACAATTTGAAAGTTTGAAACAAATTATAATTAAATCTTGCCTAGCATCCTAATTGTCTTGTCTTTGGGTAGCCATCTCAAAACCAAATGTCCCAACGACCAACTTATATATCTCCATTTGTTTGAAAATCTCAAAGCATTCAAGGGGAATCATACCATCCTCTGAAAACATTGGAAAAATCCATCCATCACCTTATCATCAAATCTAAAACCACATGCATAAGAGTATGTGGGGTTGAGATAGAGCCTTGCTGCATGAATCAGACGATGGAGAGTATTGTTCCATAGCTCATCAATCACACTCCATATCTAACCACATCTGGTGAATCACTCCTCCCCCTTGACTTCATAGTATCAAGAGATAGATTCCTTGGCCCTATCCATGGCCTCATACAAGTAGCCCATTGCAGGCTTGTCACCATCAACCAAGTGAGGAACCTTTACCAAAGGTTCACTAATGGAACACAACTCCTACACTCCCATACAAAATCTCTAATCATGTCTCATAAGTTGGGGTATGACTTGCCCATCTTCTCTAATTCTATAGACACAAGCATTCCATTCATCTAAAATAAATACCCTTTGCAATGCAAGCATAGAATTGTACAAAGGGTGAAGAGAAATGAAGCTAGTGGTGAATTGTGTGATCACAGGACAAAGCAACTCCATATCCCCTTGTGAATTGTCTCATGAGTGTAAGAAAACACACACACACACACACATATATTGTGACACACCAGCTGAAACAACAATTTCCTTAAGACAAGAAATTTTGTCGATGTCCTCTAACATCAAATAAATGCAATGGTCTAAAACACCAATTTCCTTGACCCAATAAATTTTGCCAATGTCCTCTAACATTAAATCAATCCAATGGTCGACACAAGGATTCCAATATAAGGTCTAATACCTCTCCATAAGCAAATTGACAACAACAACATAATTAGCAGCATTGTTCGTAATAAAATGGACAACATACTGCGAACTTATTATCACATATTCTATAGATGGGACCCACTTCTCATTTTGACAAAGCAAACCACAGTTTTGAGCCAGTCGTTACAGTTGACGCAGAGTCTTGTTATCACCAACCTTGTAGTTTCCTATGTGAGATTGGATCCAGGATGGACAATAGAGGGACAAGCAACTAAGGAGGTGGAACCAAGATTGCCTCGACTCCCAAATGGATGGTTGTCACACCAATCGAGGCAGTCTTCACTTTATGTTATCTTAACCCAAGACAACAATGGGGGAGACCTAGATCTACTCCCGATAGGAGAGATCAGACCTAGACACCAGATTAGATCAAATGGACTTGAGGTACATAAGGTGTAAGGTGATGGAAACTCTATATCTATGGATGACGTCACTAAGTGAACCAAGGCTTTGGATCAAAGTTTAGGAGATATGAGATTTGATCCAAGTTGGGACACGAATGACCTATGAGGTAAATACTAGATCTAGGGTTAAGGTACTAGCAAGAGGTGAAGATATCCACTGCCTTGGGAAACGTGACAAATGCAGAACAGGTGAGAACAGGATTGGGGCTATCTGGTACCAAGGAATAGACTCGAAGGAAGGTATGACAGTGTCAAAGCACCCGAGTCAGCAAGAGAAGGTAAAAACGCAAGGGAAAAAGGCAAAAGAAGGCGTAGAGCTAGGGTTGGAGATCAGTGCCTTTCAGATCTAGGGCAATAGAGTCATTTTCTGCCCAGCGTTGAAAAAGACCCACCTAGGGTTGGAACCGATCTACAAAACCCAGAAAGGTTTTCCCTGAGATCAAGCGGTTTGACCTATAATATTTTTTGTTTTTTTTTATATTTAGGGTTTTAAGATAAAAATGGAGATGCAGATGCCAATGGATTGAGATCTGGAAGAGAAGCACTAACATGTAGATCGTACCTAGAAAACCTTGTAGATGCCTTGATAATGATGATCCCTACTATCCCGATCAATTTGAGAAGATTTGAGTGAGTTCTATGCCCAATGTGTTGCCCCAAGAAGCCACTGCGCCCTCTCTCCTACACAACAAACGTCAACCATATCAGATTTGTTGCATCATGAGAAAAAAGCAAATGCTACAGAAAAATAGCAAAATGAAATCATAGATCGCATCGATGCTAATTAAAACCGCCTGATACAAAATGCATCCAAGCCAAGCGAGTTGAGGAAACCATGCAAAAACACCCAATTTAAAGTTGCCCTTCTGTAGACAAGACAATGTTTCCCGAAAAAAATATATAGATCTCACAACAAAAACTCAAATGCTAGGAAGCAAAAGATTTTCCAATCACCATCTAAGAACACTAGATGCAAAGGAGATCCAAGAAATTCCACAAGAAAATTTTTTATATTATCTAGATCCCAAAGCCAAAGACCCCTTACAAATGAGAAGCTCTCTCCTATAAACAGGAATGAGAGAACCAAAATCTTAACCACTTTTCAACTGGGTGGCTAAGATTAAAAAATACAAATGTTCTAATCAACGGTTGAGATGAGCTCAACATACAATATACGGATCCATACCATAATATAATATAACAGTGGACTAAATCATCCTAGGAGAGGGGATCCCACTCAACAAAAAATAAATGAAGCACATGGTGGGTCCAGGGAGTGTTAAATAACTCCCTTTGGGTGTCCCCATGGCACAATAAAAATAATATAATTTTTTAACTCTGAAATTGTGCCTCCTTGAGGAAATCATGAGCCTCCAAAAGCTCCAGAAAATAATATAATATGCCCGAAAAATAGATATGGGTCCATCCAAGTGCTGCAACTACTGGAGAAGTGGCAGACATCACCCTCGTCATCAGAACTCATCCCATGCCATTTCCTTTCCTTAGTAGCCCAAATCGAATTCTTCAGTAGCCATTTTAATTATTTTTTATCTACCTCGAGAAACGTGATATGCCAGAAACTGCCTCCTAGCATGCCTACAACGTACGTTGTCCAACTGAGCCCACCGGGCTCTCTGGGAGGGGGGTAATATGATACAAACAAGTGGCTGGACCCCCCATGCCTCATACAGCGCCCTAGGAGATCCAAGAAAAATATCTGCCTGTTCAAACAAGCCATCCAGTATAGTAAAACTGCATCAGAAGAATAAACTGAGCCTAATTATCTCTGCAAATGCCCAGAACTAAAAACAAGTTGTCTCACTGGACTCAAGGTGTCCAAATCCATCTAAGGTGTATACTCATGCCCCCTCAAGGTCTTTGCATGATCATCTACAATATCCAGGTAGACAAAATAATAATTTGTAAATGACCATATAACCAGCAATATAACTCAGGCTAGCATCCATCTGTTGCAAGTGTTCATAGGTCAAGACATGCTCTACAAATCATTCAAAATAACACTTATAAGAAGTAGTAATCATTTCACTGGAGATCTATCCACCAAATATAAAGGATTTCATTTATTAACTATAACACAAACCAGACTTTCGAGACCATACTCACTTCATAGTTGTAATCAATTTGCTAGTGCATGGTGAGGGCTAAAATTCACAAGGCCAAGCCAAAAGGGTGACTACCAACTTGACATTGTGACACTTCGGATATGGAAAGGGGATACTCACTCTACCATATGATAGACAACCAACAACAAAGGGGATGGCAGTGTCTCACAAATGGGTGAGTTACTTCAGAGGTGCTTATTCACCTTGACAAATGCTCACAATCCAACTCAATACAAGTAAGGCCAGCAATCTTTAGATATAACTTTAGGAACCATTGCTTTTTTGGGCCTTTGATTTTCCATAGCCTTGGTCCATGTTTTTATTGCACGGATTTTTATTATTTAGGCTTTATGCATTCATGTATGTTGAAAAACACTACTTTTCATGAATATATTAAGATATTCTTTTCATTGTACTTCAAACCAATTTCATTAGGCTAGCCTTGCATTCACATATGTTTAAAAACACTACTTTTCATGAATGGGATTTTTCATAAGATATTCATTTCATTTCCAAATACATTGTATTGATGGCAGCACTACTTGTTTCAGGTTAGCCAACACAATCTAGGAAACTCAGAGCCGAGACACAAATAACAAGGAGGCTTGTCCAACAAAGGCTCTAGTGGGGAAAGGTCCTGCATACCATAAGTCAAGTAGTAGGTCGGGTTGAGAACATAACTAGAAGGTAATGGATGGGTGGAGACAATGAATAATGAAACCAACACTAGCAAGCCAAAGTATGGCGAGAATGACTACCTCTATTTCCCCTAAAGAGGGTAAAACCAATGAGTATAGATCAAGAACTTCCAAGTCTGGGTAGGGACATCAATAGATAATAACAATACATCCAAGTACACATATTTATATGATCGCCAAATCATGACACTAAATGCTAATACATGTCACAAGAATGAATATAAGAGCGATGATAACCATAACACAAGATAATATAAGCTGAGTCATACACATGTAAATAATCTATCTGAACCCACATCAATCCAATAAGAAAACACTGATACAACTCTGGGCACCAATAACTGCTCTGTACATAGCTAAAATGACTACATTAGTCTCCAAATCTGAGTGTCCTGAGACTCGGTCATGGCATGGGAGAGTACTATAGTCCATCAATCAAATCATGATCCATCATAGATGCACATCTCAACATCTCATATGTAGGGGAAATGGTTGAACAGTGTACCGAAATCTAAAAAATAGAATATGGTAGCCTGGCTACTATATATGTGATAACAAGTCCTATCAGATAGTATCAAAGGATTTGACGATTATCTCACTTTTCAACAGTTGGATCAAATACAATGGCAAAGCGTCAGAGGGGCTACCTTTGTCATGTTGAGCCCTCTTCATGTCATCCCCTATCATACATTTTAGACCTTGGTATAGTGGACCTTTATGCTTATCCTTGTGTAGACATATCATCTTCTTTAGCTCTCCAAAGTCAACACAGGTGGATACTTTGCAACTATAGTTCAGTTCAGGTATATGAAAAAGGTATATTTACGGATTTCATCAGTTTTAATGATGAACTGACTTATGTTAGACTTTGTTATGCATAGGTGATTATATGATTTTCTTGGTTTACTGTCAGTAGGCCTTTTACTTCGTGTGGTAGGTGCATTAGTGGTAGTTTCATGCACATATTTTCGTTGGCACTGATTATATGTGGAATGTATAGATCACCACCCCTCTTTATAGATAGCCTATTCCATTTATCCATTTCATCCATTTGTTGCAAGACTTCTTTGACTTGGACATGATTGGTGAACTTGAGGACTTTCCCCTCTGTGACCTCTTTGTTAGGATGGCCTCCATGTATTCCTTAGTGTCTCAACTCTGATTTGTGTGACAAAACTATAGGAATCCTGAACGCTTCCTATCGGATAGCCACCGATGTTGAGTTATGAGCCTAGGTAGTCTAGTAACCGAAAGAGTTCCCCTAGACTTGAAACAAGTGCTTCCATCCTTGAAATTGGTTTGTGGCTGGAAGGGTAGGTAATCCTTGAATTAAGAGGTCAAGCCTATTTGCCCCTAAAAAGGCATTATTGTGCCAATTCCGTCGCACCTATGGACGATGGTTGGCAGCAGAGCTAAGGTCGTGTCATAATTGGGGCCCAGATGACTATCCAAGGCCGGTACCTTTCAGCCATCAGCTAACGAAAGGATTGCAAAGTGAAATGTGCTCCAAAGAAGATCATAAAAAATGAAAAAAAAGGCAAAAGCATCAAAAGTATCAAAAAGAAAAGTCAAAGAAAAGAAAAATCTATGAAATAAAAAGGGGAGGCTTGCTAGAGTCAAAGGGTTGCCTTCTAAGCACTTGATCCATTTGTCAGATGCCATGCTTCCCTAGTGTTTTCCACTCCAACAAATGTCACAGAGTATGGTCACAAGTGAATCAAGTCTATCCTATGGTCAAATTCACACTTGACTAAGCCTATGGTTGCCATTCATTCCACCTCACCCAAGAGAGAGGTCGAACTATGCATTGCATTGTGTGATTGATTTAGGAAAAAATATGTGTATGAAACTAGTTACTCTTGTCTTCTACTGTACTTAGCACTTGCCTTGCACTTGTTATGTTTGAAATGATCACTATGGCATGACTTAGCATGTAGTTGTTCATCAATTTTAATCATGATAAAGGTACTAATACCTCTTGTAGGCATTATATATGAGTATTCCATCATCATGAATCTTGGTCAAAGGGTCAAACCAAAAACAGGGACTTCACTACTTATCATCATTGGTCATATCTTTGCCATTGGAGTCCAATCGCATCCCTCCAAGTATCATTTGACGAATTATGGAATTGTTAAACAAAATTAAATTAATTTCCTAAGGTTTGCGGAAAATTATTAGCCTATATATTTAAAAATATTTGGAGATAGCTTCTAGGAGATCATATTAGATTGGTTATGGGCATACGAGTAGTGGATCTTATGGTTTTCGGGGTCTATGAATCCATCCATGCAATCAGAATTTCAATACAGACAAAGGAAGATGAAGATTTGGGCAACTGTGTTATTAATTATTTTACTCTAACGGAAAATTAAAAAATTAACATAACCAAGGTCTTTGATGTATGATGTTGGGATAAGTGAATGGAAAAATATGACTTGGGTAATGTTATGATGATCCCTTAGACATATTTGAATCACTTTTCCGAGCACCACAACTTATTTTCACTTGGCATGTGGTGTTCATCTTCATGGTCAGGCACACTCTCTCCCAAGGGGGGCGCATTCTTCATTTGGGGACTTGGATCTTAACCATGCCATTGTAATAAAACTGTATTGTGATCACTTCCGGGAACACTTAATACTCCTAGCATCTTATTTGATATATCACTTGCGTATTGTGAGCATTTGGAGGTAATTCGCCCCCCTCCATAGATAGTCATTTCCAGCCATTGTAAAATGATAAAAGTGAGATAAAATCTCAGCCATCCACATAAAGATGAACTAGGGAGTTTGCCACTCTCAATCCTTAAAAGAGAGTGATCTCGATTCTCTTCGTTGTAAGGGACTTTTAGCGCATTTTACCAGTGAGAGTAATCAAAAAAAATTGTGGTGCAAAACTTTTGTCTCTTGGATGATTTTTTATGAATTTTACTTTCTTGTCGAGCTCCTACTACTACTAGATTTCAATCATTTCATTGCCTTGGATATTTTATGCATGATTTCTTTGCAGGGAGAGAGGGCAACTTGGTCTCTTGACAAAGCGTTTTATGTGAATGAAATCGATTTGCAAATGCCATCTAATTTCTTGTCATTTATTCTTGTCCCTTGCTTCCTATTTCACTTTGCAAATACTAAGTTTATCTTTTAGTTATTGTCATCCACTTCTCTAATTATTTTCTCAGTTGTTTTGCAGGCTGAATCACCAAAAAGGCAAGTGCACCTTGGCTTGGAGTGCGGTTTCTTAGCTAGGATCTATTTGGGGTTGTTGAACAAGTATAAACTCCATCAAGCATCTGAAACAAGGTGAGTACCAAGATCTCTTGATAAAATTATTCTAAAAACCATTGGTCATCTCATTAGTAAAAAATTTCCAAACTTTTTTTTAGTATTGCACGTGGACGCGATTTGTGAGTAATTTCTACTTGTAAATTGTTTGCATGCTATATTTGTAAATTTCCTTAAAACTCAATCTTGAGCTACACAATATATTATTTTGTATTTTTTTTACTATTAACCACAAATGAGTTTCTTCACAAATAATGCAGCGGAAAATAAATACTGAGAAAACATATACTATCCTAAGTTACCTGACACGTCCATACTGGCCCACGTGTCCGTATCCGCGGTGTCCACATGAAGACACGCTACGGTACGTGTCCGACACGTGGTCAAAACGTGTCTTATCCCTGGGACACGTGGTCAACGCGTGTCCAACACTCTTTTGAAACGTGTCTTGATTTTAGGACACGTGTCCTGTGAAAAGTTTTCAAGTTTTCAACAGATATGTAACTTCCAGCTTTGGATTGGTGAGCAAGAGGTGACTTGTAGCCGTAGGCAATGTAATTCCCAGCAAAATAAACAATGGAATGACTGTCCCAATTTGCAATCAAACATTTAATACAAGAGTTGTCACAAAATGTATTTTCCAGCTTGTAAAACAATGTCAATATTTGCTATGCAGATGTAGGTGGCCACTGGCAACTGACAACTATCCATACAGTCATCTTGCTTGATGTGATAATAAATAAACGTTGTGCAAAAAGACAACAGTGTTGAGTCTAACATCTGATCATTTGATTTGACAAAAGAACATCATTTACAATTTTACTGTGATATATATATATATATATATATATCTGTCAAGATTTGGTTGCCATTGTTGTAGCCTGTCACATGGTTTCCTAACCTGTTCAACACACATATCTAAAAGGAAAATCTGACATAGCAGTGAGCACCAATGCACAACTTCTCAACTGGATGCTCATTATTGTAATTGCATAACACAGGCATTGTTATTTGGTTTGTTTGAAGCATTTAAATTTTACACCATTGTGATTTTGAGCACATACACTCGGTATTCACACACACACTTATGTCTTGGCCAACTTGTCTCTGAACTATACATCTGTTATTTGAATCAATATCTACTATCAAGATTCAATATTTTCTCTATTACAGTAATTTGTATAATATATATATATATATTTTAATATTATATATAACGTGTCCTCCGTGTCCTGATTCCGGGGGTCGCCGTGTCCGTGTCGGATACTCGTTTTTCCGTGTCCTCCGTGTCTCGTGTCTTCGTGTCAGGTGACTTAGATACTATCAATCACACCAATAGAGACACCAATACTTTTGGGTATGGAAACCCCCAGAAAAACCCAAGATGGGAAAACCAGTGCAGCAGTCTGAGAAGATATTATTAGCAAGATTTTGAACAATACAATCCAGAAATTCGATTTTAGCCAACCTGGCAAAATCGTACGGGCGAAACTCGTTGAGAAACCCCAATAGGATCGTACAGTCCCTGCATCAGCGTGTGCAGCCTTGTGTCAGCATGTATGGCCCCTGCATCAGCCTACGGCCCTGCGTCAACATATGTCCTTGCTCCAACGTACGGCCTCCCCTGCGTCAGTGTACGACCCCTGCGTTAGCTTGTACGGCTGCCTGCATCAACCTCTGCGTCCCCTGTATGGCTACCCTGTGTCATTGTCACGGCCTTTGCGATTTGCCAGTGTTGTCATGTCAATCCTGTGTTGTCCTGTTGATCTCCGAAAAGATGATCTTCAATCTCACTCTCTGAAATTCTTTTGCAAACTTCTCCCTCTCACTCTCCAACCGAAAAGCTATGAACAAGAAATCTCCCTCTAGCAATGTGTGTGCCAAAGCAACCGTGTGTGTGTGTCCTCTCCACCAAATCAATCTCCTTTCAACTCAATGGCCAAGTGAAAACCCTAACTCTCACTATGGATCAATGGATGAGTTCCTCCATGAGATGAATGGAAAAGATTAGATTAGCCATCACTTAAATCATATTTCACTTGAACTTTATAGAAGTGCCTCCATTAAGTCGAATTAAAATTAGATCATATAATGCACTTTTCCTAAGTCTAAACTTTGGATAAAGGAAATGATCAATCTAGCTTCATGTTTATGTCTTCTATCAAGCAAGAACACATGCAAATGATAAAAGACCTTCCTTGTTGCCACTTTTTAACATTCCCTCTCAACGAGGAAGGAATTCGGAAGCAACCCCAACTTATCTATGAACTTCACAAAACTGTGTTTGCAAAGAGCCTTGGTGAAAATGTCTACCACCTGCTCATCTCACTGAATGTACTCCAACCGAATGGTTCCTCTCTGTACACTGTCACTCAGGAAGTGATATCGAATATCTATGTGTTTGCTCCAGTCATGGAACATGGATTTTCAAATAGCCTGATGCCACTATGATTGTCACAGCGAACCATTGTAGCCTCTAGCTCACACTCGAATAAACTGAAAGCAACTTTCTTATCCACATTCCCTCACATGCAGCCAAACTAGTTGCCATGTACTCGGCCTCTGTCGAGCTCAAAGCAACTGACTTCTGCTTCCTGTTGAACCAAGAGATAACTCCTGACCCAGTGTTGAAGCAACAACCTGAAGTGCTCTTATGGTCTTCTACACATCTTTCCCAATCAGCATTTGTGAATCCTACTAACTGTACACTCCCACTGCACTCATAATCCAACTTGTACTCCATTGTACCTCTGATGTAGCGAAGCACATGCTTCGCAGTTGTCCAATGTACTCTTCGAGGGTTCACCATTAAGTGACTCAAAGAGTTGACTACAAAGGTAATGCATGGGCGTGTGTTGACCAGATACATAAGCGATCTGATAAGTTGGCGATACAATGTAGGATCAAAAGCCTCTAACCCCGATGCATCAATATTCCTCCAGTTGGAAACTAGAGATATGGACATGGGATTGCAATTCTCCATCCTGAATCTTTTCAAGATCTCTACGGCATACTTCCCCTGTCCAATAAAGAAGCACCCATCTCTCTGCCAAACCTCCAAACCTAGGAAGTAATGCATCAACCCAAGGTCTTTCATCTCAAACTCAACTACAAGGTTGGACTTGTAATCGCCAATCAGCCTCTCATCTCTTGTAAGAAAGAGATCATCTACATATAAAACCAATATGAGAGGTGCCTCACCTGACAAGAAGTACAGGATGTGGTCAACCACACTCCATTGGAATCCCATCTCCTATAGATAGTTGTCAATCCTTGAGTACCATGCTCAAGGTTCTTGCTTGAGCCAATAAAGAGCTCTCTGCAACCTGCATACATGCGATTCCCTGTTCTCCACCTCAAACCCCTCGGGTTGCTCAATGAATTCCTCCTCCTCTATAACTTCGTTGAGGAAAGCAGTCTTTTCGTCCATCTAATGAGATAATAGTCTTTCGTTGAGGAAAGCAGTATTTACGTCCATCTACTTGAATGTGCTAACCCATCTAATGAGATAATAGTCTGAATAAACGAATATTTGGTGACAGGAGCGAAGGTCTCCTCATGTCAAAACCTTCCTTCTATGAATACCCCTTTGCCACGAAACGTGCCTTGTACTTTTCCACGCTTCCGTCTGCTACATGCTTTACCTTGTAGATCCATCTGGATCTAACCACCTGTTTTCCTTCTGTCCTCGGCACAACATTCCATACCTAGTTTTAAATAATGAAGTCATACTCCTCAACCATAGCCTCTTGCCACACATCATGTTGTGCATCCTCCTCAAAAATGAAGGCTCGGAGTTTAACAAATCCGTCATCAGTGCCATATAGTTAAGTCTATCTGGTGGTTTGCTTCGCCTCATGGAGCTCTATGGAAGAGTCACCTGCCTGGAATCTTGAACTGTGGACCTAAACCACTTAGGTCATGACCTAGTGTCTACTTGTTGCGGCTGTTGGAAATCCTCCTCCTGTTGCGGCTCATCCACCAAGTCAATGACCAAAGGATCCTGTCCACCTGACTCCCTCTGACTATCATAACTGTGCCATGTGTCTGTACCTATACCTGTACCTATAGCTCCTCCAACTTGACCCCTGAGTCTTGTGTTGGTTGCTCCTGTGCTGGTAAGTCCATAGATCTTCGTAAGGATCTGTCCTCATCAAACTGGACATCCCTGCCACAATGATCCTCTTGCAAGCCAGAATATATACCCTGTATGCCTTAGAAGTCTCGTTGAAACCAACAAGTAACCCCTTCTCTCCAGAAGGGTTCAACTTCTTCCTAGTGTCAGCATGAACGTGACAATAGAAGACACTCTCAAATATGCATAAATGAGTCACATCCGGTCTAGTGCCTGTGAAGACCTCCTTGGGTGTCTTCCTCCCCAAAGTTGTGTGGGGACACCTGTTCTGAATGTAAACTGAGGTCATATATGCCTCGTCCAATAGGAATAGTGGCAATCCCTGATCAAATAGCATGGCCTTGGCTGCTCCTACCAATGTCTTGTTCTTTCGCTCTACCACTCCATTTTGTTGCGAGGTATGAGGAAATGTGTGCTCTTTCTTGATCCCCTATGATGAACAAAACTCCAAGAACTCATTGGAGGTGTACTCATCCCCCGTTGTCCGTCCTCAATACCTAAATCTTCCTCCCGGTCTGGCTTTCCACGAGAGTCTTGAACTTTCGAAACCGCTCGAAGACCTCTGACTTGGCCTTCAGGAAATCCAAGTTTTCTTGGAATAGTCATCAATGAACGTGACGCAATAACTGTAGCCTCTAAAAGATTGGACACTCATGGGTTCACAAACATCCAAATGCACCAAGTCCAAGGTCCCCTTAGACTTGTGCTCACTCTATGGGAAAGGCTTCCTGATGTTCTTCCCCAACACACAACCCTTTTAGTGGTTATGCTTCTCTTCCTGTACCTGAGGAACTCAAATAACTGCATGTCTCAAATTCCTCAGTGCTCCATGATGTAAGTGTGCCATCCTCCTATGCCACAACTCACCCTGACTGTTGTTGCTGACTAGTTTGTACACCTTCCCGCTCCAGATCCCAATCACCCAATCCAAACTCCTATCCAACCCCTTGGCCTTAATATACACCTTCCGATCTCGGGACTTCACCTGAAATCCCTTTTCCTGCAGGGTGGAAATGGATATGAGGTTCTTGGTCAACCTTGGAACATACAATATATCATCAAAACTAAGGGGTTTGCCAGACTCCCTCTGAAACAAAACAGTACCAACTCCTTGCGCCTGATACCGTGCATCATCACCCAGCTCAATGTGGAGATTTACTCCACCCTCCAGCAAGCTCTTGAAGAACCTTGTTTGTCCTGTCATGTGACAAGATGCTCCACTGTCGATGTACCATATACTACTGCTTGTGATGCTTGCCATGCAAGCTATCAAACAAAAGTCCTCATCGAATTTTTTGTTGAACTCCTTAACCTCTACAGAAGCTGCCATCTAGGTATTGTTCTTCTTCCTGTCTAAGCACTGGAAGGCAAAGTCTCCTAGCTTATGGCACATAAAACATTTGACTTTGGACATATCAATGTTCTTCTTACCACCCTTCTTCTTTACCGTACCCCTGCTCTTCCCTGCTAGGGCTAGAGCTTCTTCATCCATAATCTGTGAGGCACTGCTGGATGAACATGAACCTTGACCCATGCGGGTCTCTTCCAGCACAAAATCATCCCATAATCTTTGCCAATAAGGGAGCTTCTCCCTAGCAACCATGCCTTTGACAAAGACGTCCCATGGCTTAGAAAATCCATTGAGAGTTATCCGAACTAGCTCATCATTTTCAGTCTTAGAGCTTGTTGCTCTAAGGGCGTCCATGATCTGTGAGAGCCTTGTGAGATAAGGCACCAATCCACCCTTGGCCATCTTAGTGCTTCACAGTCTCTCCTGTAGCACTATCTTCTGGTTCTCGTTCTTACTCTGGTAAAGACTTTCCAGAGTCGTCCACACTTCTAATGCGGTCTTCTTCCCAAACAAGTGAGGAACAATGTGATCCTTCACCCCATCCCAAATAATCAACATGGCCCTAGAATCCACCTTCTTCGACCTAGCCAACTCTGTCGGATTTGCGAGCGCAGCCTTCTTGGAGTCAATGTGCTCCTCTGCATCACTAACATCCAGGATCCTCATGATCCTTTCTTTCCATGTAGGAAAGATATGAGCCCCATAGAGTCTATCCTCGACTCTCAACTATACATCCATAATGAAGTGTACCTGTCAAACCTTAGATCTGAAACTCTAGGTTTGTGCCTTCAATAGATATGCCCCCATCTATCCAATATTATTGCTTTCTCTCAAATCTGCTAAGAAGAGCTCTGATAACATGTAAATTTCCTTAAAACTCATATATATATATATATATATATATATATATATATATATTATTGTTAACCGCAAATGAGTTTCTTCACAAAATATTGCAGCGGAAAATAAATACTAAGAAAACATATAATATCAATCACACCAATAGAGACACCAATATTTTTGGGTATGGAAACCCCTAGAAAAACCCAAGATGGGAAAATCAGTGCAACAGTTTAAGAAGATATTTTATTAGGAAGATTTTGAACAATACAATCCAGAAATTTGATTTTAGCCAACCTGGGAAAATCGTACAACCGAAACTCGCTGAGAAACCCCAACAGAATCGTACAGCCCCTGCGTCAGCCTTGCGTCAGTGTTTAGCCCTGCATCAGCGTACGGCCCCTGCGTATGCGTGTACGGCTGCCTACGTCACCTATACAGCTACCTTGCATCACTGTCACGGCCTCTGCGATTTTCCTGCATTGTCCTGTGCATCTCCATAAAGATGATCTTCAATTTTACTCTCTGAAATTCTTTTGCAAACTTCTCCCTCTCACTCTCCGGTTGAAAAGCTATGAGCAAGAAATCTCCCTCTAGCAATGTTTGTGCCAAAGCAACTCTGTGTGTGCGCTCTCCACCAAATCAATCTCCGTTTAACTCAATGGACAAGCGAAAACCCTAACTCTCACTACGGATCAATGGATGAGATCCTCCGATGAGATCAATGGCCAAGATTAGATTAGCCATCACTTAAATTATATTTCACTTGAACTTTATAAAAGTGCCTCCATTAAGTCAAATTAAAATTAGATCATATAATAAAAGTACCTCCATTAAGTCAAATTAAAATTAGATCATATAATGCACTTTTCCTAAGTCTAAAATTTGGATAAAGGCAATGATCAATCTGGCTTCATGCTTTATGTCTTCTATCAAGAAAGGACACATGCAAATGATAAAAGACCTTCCTTGTTGGCACTTTTTAATAATATTTAGGGGGTGATTTGCACATCCTAATCTATATGCCATAGACTCTATAGCCCCTAGGTGTAGGCATTGGTCATTTTGTGCAATTTCCCCAAGTGGGTATCTCTCATTTCACCCTTGCATGTGTGTTTTGTTCATTGCCCTGCTTTTCCTTATGTTAGCTTCTGTTTACAATGATACATTTTGTGTGTGAATCCTCTTTTAAAACCAATACAAATCACCTCTTGTGCATGTATCAAGGCATTCCATTCCCCAAGTGGGTATCTCTCATTTAACCCTTGCATGTGTGTTTTGTTCGTTGCCCTACTTTTACTTGTGTTAGTTTTTGTTTGCAGTGATATATTTTGTGTGTGAAGCGTCTTTTAAAACCAATACAAATCACCTCTTGTGCATGTATCGAGACATTTCACCTTTCTCTTAAATATAATCAACCTAGGGGTAGATTTGGAGCATTTTGGGCTTCATACACCACTTCTAGACTTTGATTTAAGCAAGTGATTGAGTAGTTTTCTTCGCTGGCCTGCTTTACACACTTAGTTAATTCCACAACCAACCCTTAACATCTCCACTTAATGACCTTTTTTTTTCTACCAGGGGAACAGCAACCTCCCAAGAGTATATCCAACAGCCTGCAAGCTAGATATACCAATAACTTGTGACTTAGCAGGGGCCAAGATGTCCTGGTGGCGTCGCCTACCCTTCCAGCCTTGTCACAACAGGCCAAATGAGCAACCCTACCCCCCGTTGGTTTTGAACCTGCGACCTCCAAGGAGATAACACATGTTCTTAACCATTAGGCCCACTCAGGTGCTCTGAACCTACGACCTCCAATGACCATTTTACTAAGCTTAGAAGTTTTACCATTGGGTACCTTTTGTTTATTGTCCCTTAGAACGTTTAAGTACTCTGTGGCCTTTCAAAAGCGATCTAGCAAGTATTTAAGAAGAGTTGGCTCATTCTTGGTTCACTTTAAACCCCTGGAAGAGTTCACTTTAAAGCCCTAAAGACTAAATACTTGCTAGATCGCTTTTAAAAGGCCACATCCTTGGTTCATTCGTTGGAGAGTTGGCCTGAGGTCACTTCCTGTGGCTAGTCTGCTTTCACCGCAAGTGAGACTGGGAATCCTAAAGAGAGAGGAACTTACTTGACACTGTTTTGGGGATAGGTCCTTAGCTATCATGGACCTAGTGGTTGTAGCTCTCTGCCATCCTGGATAGGATTACACATACTCAAAGTCACTAGAGATTCTATGATAACAGGACCTATCTTCCAGATGAACACATCCAACAACTCACATAATAATTTTGCATCTTTAACATACGAAAATGCATCAATAGATTTGATAAACATTATCTACTTGGGACAATTAACCAATAATCTACAGAGTGGGCCTATTATCACAATTCTTGTAGTTGCCCCTTAAGGTGATCCTATCCAAGATGGTGGAGGGGAAGCAACTAAAGTTGTGACCTACGACATCCAATACCTCTGAATAAGTTCAGTTGTCACACTAGTCAAGGCTACCGACACTTTAGGCCAAATTGATGGTTAAGCCTAGGGGGCGTCCCTATGGTCAAGATAACCTTATAAATGAGTAATCTAGGTGGATTATGAAAGGTATCTTGATGAATACTCTTAGATCTAAAGGTGAATTAGAGGTTAAATCAAATTCTAAGAGTGGAAGAGTGCCTATGCAAAAAGCCCCAATTTTCCCTAGGGTTTTATGTGTGAAAATTAGATCTAGAGGCAATGAGGTCAAATTTAGATAAATTAGACACTAAGTATTAAAGCAAGCTTATGGATTTAGCAATTGGAAGTAGATCTAGCAATACCCAAATCAAGATTGTAGCTAAAAGAGAGATTCCACAAGGAGGGCGAATTGTCCCAAGATAAACCAATGCTTTAGAAGGGTGAATGGCATCGAATTAACCAGAAATTTAGTCTTTAGGGGTTTAAAGTGATTTCCAACTTGGGTTTTTAATTATAAACTTAGCCGCAACCTAGAACTAAGTGAACCTAAAAAATAGGGTTTTATTGTTTTTATCATGCCCGAGAAAGGAAATACTGAAAAATAAAAGATGGAAGAGATTTTAACTTATCAGGAAATGAGAGATGGCATGAGATGTTGCCCTTTGTCCAACATTGTCAACTTGGAAGCTTATTTTTATCCTTGATTGAAGATCCGGTTTGCCCAATGCGCGCCTCCTGTCAAAGACAAATAAACACAAAAGTAGAACTAAAATCGTGCTTGATTTGAATCCAACAAGAAAGAAATGCTTGCAAAAGAAATCAAGAAGGAAGAACGAATCGAATGCTAAGCAAAATCGATAAGAAAAAAACCCTTGAAACGTCCCAAAGAGAGAGAGAGCGACGCCCCTCTAAATCGCCCTCTACCAAGTGCGCCCTCCTACAACGTTAGATCACACCAAAGATATGCCGAGAAAATAAAAGATAAACATCCATCCAAAGAGACTTAGAAACACAAGAGTCACGAACTTCTCTGATATTTCACAAGTAAGCCAAAAAGATCTTCTCTTATTATAAATAGATCTAGAGTGTGTCCACATTTTAACCAACATCCATCCAACGGTTGAGATTAAAACATCATCAACGGTGGAGATTTAATCTTTTAAATTTACATGGATTGAGTACATGGATCAATAAGAGGGGGCGCAGTTTTTCCCAAGGACGCCTTAGAGAGGTGTAATACATCGAAGTGCCAAGATATAACAATGTGATACATGAACGGGGGCGCCTTAAGGACATAAATCACCCTAGGCCCCTCATAACATAACAACATAAGATATAACATGATAATACATCAATAATCAAGGTGAGGGGCACCCCATGGGGAACGTCCTCCCTGGAGAAGCCAATAAAAATAATGTGGACCCCATGATGAGTAATTCTGGTGAAGAATGATCCATAGAGCCATCATATATCATCACAAAAGCATCCCATGCCATTTCCTTGACCATCCTAACCAAATCGATTTCCTTTAGTAATTTCATAGTCCATTTCCTGTCAATTTTATCTTGGTACATCATCCTAAAACTACAAAAATGTCAATAGCTCTCTGTCGGTTGCATCCTCTGACAAACTAAGTGCAAAAATGGAGTCAAAGACATAGGAGAATAGTAATGATGATTACACATAACCCCTGGTCTCTCATAGCACCTTGGGAGCGCCATCCTCATCATCACCTCATCAACAATAATATGACCTGAATAATAAAAGGGATAATAATCACTGAAACTCAAAATTGTGGCCATATGCTGAAAACTGCGACTGCAGTATGTGTGTTGGGCATGTCTGGAGCATATATAACCAATCCTGACTTTTGTAGTCACTTCCTTGTGAAACGTCTTTGACTTGGTCAACTGAGTTAACCGGGTCAAAATACTCAATCTGAAGGTGAAATAATGATCTGAATGAAAGCGTTCAAGGTAAAAGATGCTCCAAGATGTATATCACTACCCAACTACAATCATAATAATCATAATCATGGTGACTGAATAATAATACGTAAAATATACATGTGTCAATGAATGGCCTTTTCCATAATGCCCCTTGGATATTCCATACTTACAAAGTTTAACTCATTTGCTAACGTTGGTTGAGGGTGGATAAACAAGGGTGATGACTTGTTGTTGACTTTGATCATGTGATCTCTCCGAGTGACAATGACTACACACAACCACAGTGACATATGCATGACAGAGAACACTAGGGAATGGTGGTGTATCACAAATGAGTAGAGTACTTGGGCTTGTTTCCTTTAGACCTTATCAAGTATTCATTCAACATTTCACAAATATTTAACTTTAAAGCATTTAACACTTCACCAGATACTAGCTAGCCTCCAAGGGTAGGTGCCCTGGATAGCCTTCTGGGCTCCAGATAATGACTTGTCCTAGCCCTGCTGCCAACGAGCATCCATAGCCCCGACGGGTTTGCCACCTTGTTGCTCTGTAGGGGCGAATGGCCTTACATCAAACAAAGTATGAGTGCTCATCCCTTTCCCACTGACTAGTTTAATAACATGTACTTCATTTAGACATTAGTGCTTAGAAGCACTACTAATTGCAGCTTTCCTTTGCATCATTTAGACTTAGCATTTATGATGCATTTAGTGTCTAAAGACACTTTCATTAGGGCTACTTGGTTCGAGGATTAAAGGAAAACCATCCAGTGACACAGGCCACACGTCCCTTCCATGAGGCATCATACAAGCAGAAGGCAAGGAACCTGGCCGCATACTCTAGAGCCAAAGACACAATGCAAACATAGGATCTATCATGCAGAGGGGTCAAAGTGGGGAAAAGCTCATCAATCTCACCGGTCCAAGTTATGAGTTAAAGGGTAAACAATACGGATGAAGACTAGATGAACGAGGAAAGGTTACAAGGTGAAACCAGCATAGCAAGACAAGTTAAGTTTGTGTAAACCATGGCATAAACAATGGCCTTACGTATTAGACCTCCATCCATTCACAACACAAGTTAGGCATCAAAAGACTAATCCAATAAGCATAGGTCACCATAATCATGATAGCACATCAAGTCAAGGTGTTAATATACATCAGAGATCAAACTAGAACCAATAAGCAATATCCCTAAGCTCACCATATGCGTGTGTGTGTGTGTGTGTGTGTGTTGCTCTACCTGTCAAGAATTTACCATATCAACTGATCTGCTCAAATGGACTGTGACTCTACCAAGGTCATCTCAATGGACTAGGAAAATATTGGTCATGGAAAAACACTGCTCTGCATCTAGTGTTGAATGCGGCTCTAAATTTCTCTGTGATATGGCTGATGCTGATAATCAATCCATGCTATATCCCCATGTATAAAGTTGGCTCTAGAAAAAGAGAAAATATCCATCTATCGCATCATGGTGGCCCAGTTACAATGTATGTGATAACAAGACCTACCCTTCCGATCATCTGACATAATGGTGCATCCAATTATCGTCCATGAATCCCTAAGTTCAACCAATCTCTAAGTGCAATTAATCTTCTCCCCTTAAAGTAGAGACCCTCTAAAGTCATAGGAAGGGCCCTTATACCTCAAGCCAACAATAGCAGTAGCTTCAAACGTGGAATGGTAGAATGGATAGTTCTTAACAATGTTGACAGAAATGTCACTCCATAGAAAACATTTGGCAACAAGATTGTCGACGTTTTCCTTCTCCCTCATTTTAATTATTGCTTTAGATAAGATTGTCCCTCTGGCACTAACCTCTGCGCAAAGAAAGGTGAAGATGGCAAGGGCATTGTGGAAGTTGTGGCAAATGATTGGATTTCCCCCACCACTAAGTAGCTTGTGGCTCCTGTGTTTCTTGCAGGTCTATCTGCAAGCTCAATCCTCAGTTCTTCCTTCTATTCTCTCTTCCTAATCATATCAAGGATGGAGTGATTTGCAACATAGACAAATTATGGGGTAGAGGCGTTGCAAATATCCACATTATGCCCTAGGATTTTGGCAAGGTGGTATTTCAAGCGGTTGATTCCCCAAAAAAATACTTCTACACATAGCTTATAGTT
Organism: Pseudotsuga menziesii; assembly: GCA_001517045.1. NCBI lineage: Eukaryota > Viridiplantae > Streptophyta > Pinopsida > Pinales > Pinaceae > Pseudotsuga > Pseudotsuga menziesii. Next base: position 200,368 of record LPNX010057511.1, on the reverse strand, counting down.
CAACTTCAATCTATTAAAATTTAAAACATCAAATGGTTCACCATACTCCCACATCGGGTCCAATAGCTTTGTAATTTTCAATGATTAAGATTTATGCATGTGGAACAAGTGACAAAACAAATTGGGAAATTTAATGAATAATCATCAAAGATTCAACACAAAAGAATGTTGGCAATTCCATATAAAATTTATATCTCCCATTAAAAATAAAAATGGCAGGAATAGGTAGATTCTAAGTCTTAATATTCTAAAGGACATTGCACAATGCAAAGTGCAAACCCTATACTAGATCTAGCAAGCAGCGAAACAAAGAAAATAGATGCATAAATTGTTTTACATATATCTAGGAATTTGGATATGGCAGATTGCAGTAAACCTCCACTCCACAATTGCTTGGTTGATGGCAATCAAAACCACGGATTTCTTCTTGTTTGCTAGGCTGAAAATGATCACAACATCCCTAGAGCTCAAACCCCAAACTCGCATTTGCAAAATGAGACCCAAAACTCCCCCAAACCGACCTTTTATCGCACAGGTGAAAGATAAGCCGATAATTTAGGTATACTCGAGATAACTACTGGAATTATGATAATAACTTCAATTTATCATGATAATTTCATTAAGTCAAATTTATCGCAATAATTACCGTCGATAATATCGACAAGCTTGGAAAGTGGGAAAATCTTGTGTTCTCTTCGATATATCGAAAATAAATGCCACACTGATTCTATCATAAGTTTTGTCAAAAACAATTTTCAGAAACAAAAAATATTGATCCGTCTCTCTAGCCCTTTCCATTCGCTCGCTTGAAAAAACCATTGTATCCAGAATAGACCTCCCCTGAACAAAGCCCATCGCCCCCTAACAACTCACATGGCCATTTTGTAAATGCAAAGAGCTACTACCACTACCATAATTTTATAAGAATCACTAAGCAGGGTGATAGGAACCACCAACTGAATCTCTAGCTGCATTGTTCAAATAGATTTAATAAATCCTTGGTTATGAGATTTAGTCAAAGAATCGAGAAAAAAGCCTCCTTGGCCATGTAGCAAAAGTCATGATTAATTGTGTCCCAATTGCCTTGAAAAGTTCACAAGGCAGATCGTCATTCCCAAGAGATATAACATTTTCATTATGTCAAGTGCAGCAAGGAGTTCTTCTTTGGAGAAATCACCATCCAACTTGTCCCCATCAACTACAAACACCTTATGACAAGTTAACTTTGTAACAAGTATGTCTAACCTCCATGACCCTATCAATCAAAGCATAATGAGAGAAAATGTTCTGAAAGTGTGGCACAGACATGTATGTTGATCTTATCAGAGTCCTCCAAAGTTCCATCAGCCATACACAATCCAAGGACTAGTGCCTAAGAGGCTTTCCTTTTTAGGAAGTCAAAATAAAACTTGAGGCCCTCATCCCCTTACTAAATCCACTAAATCCTAGCTCAAATTCCAACACCCCTAGCAATATATTCCTCATCCTTTCTAATCATTTATTCCAGCCTTGTTGCTTTCTCTTTAAGGGCAGTATCGTGAATATCCTCGTCTAAGGTCTTATCAATTTTATTAGAAACTTAAGATTTAGGTCAAAGTTTTACCTCTTTTGATATAAATAATATGGGTTCCCGCCCTGTTACTTCTATCCCTTGCCATTTTATCAATACGATCAACAAGTTTATATGTAGAAATCTTCCTCCATTGTTTGGATTTGCAAATGCAATCAACCCTTGAGTGTGCAACTGGCCACCACTATGGTATGTACTTTTGGCTCTTAATTTTTTTTTCTTAGCTTTTTATTCCATACCTCTGTAGTTACAGTAGTAGTGTCATGTCGAAGAACAGTCGAACACAGGCACACTACATTTAAGTTTTCACCAATGGTTTATGTCAAGCTTCGAGCTTCTTTTATGCATATGCCACAATATGGTCATGCTCGACACATTATTCTTGATTTTAGGATGCTTCAATATGTGTGTCCCATATGATACTCGTTGGATAGCTGCATTGATGAATCTAAACAATGAGAATCCTGCTATAGTCATTGATATTGAAATGAGAACTGATGCCATGTCAAACATGGAGAAGGAAATGGGCCATGGAAAAGGTTATGCCTAGATAATTTGCATGTGTTTGAACTCGGCTAGGAAATCCCAACTCATAATATGCTGTTACAATTTACCAGCATAGAATCCATCTTAATTCTGGCTATATAAGGCGTCGAAAGGGATCAAATTTCTTGACGTGCAAACCTTTCCTCAGTATAGGGTTAGAGCCAAAATTAAGATAGATCTGTGCTGGTTTATTAAGTTAAATGGACTATCCAACATTCTTAAATGAATTGGAAGTAAGATGAATTTATGATTTCAATTTGATCCAAGTTTCCTTCAATTTAAAGACTCACAATTGCAATTTAAAGAGTAATACTATAATTCTATCACCTTATTTGAAGGAATCGATCTGAAGTTTGTGAAGGAAGTAAACTTATGATGTAACCAATCTATGACACGGAGAGATTACAAATCTATGACATGGGGAGAAATTAGAAGTCCAAAGTGCGAAGAGAAACTCTCATGTAAACAAATCCAATGGATTAAATAGTCGTGAGAAATAATATTACAAATTGACACGGAGAGGAATAAAACCAATTTAGTGAAAGGAAATATAATAATCGTCATATAATTTTATGTTCGAAATCAAAACTATATGTATTATTCTCCAGTTTTTGTATCATCTAACACCAATTTAATTTCAAACTCCATATAAAATTTTACTTCTAACTCGATATAAAATTTAATTTCTAACTTCATCGAATTTCTATTATGTCTCAAGAACTTTCTTCATGCTTTAATAGAAATTCAAGTCCAAGTTCTTAATAGAACTGTGTTCATGCTTTAATAGAACTTTCTTCAAACTTAAGTCCAAGTTCTTAATAGAACTTTCTACATGCTTTAATAGAACTTTCTTCAAACTTAAGTCCAAGTTCGCGTTACATAAAGCATGAAGAAAGTTCGTGAGACATAATAGAAATTCAATGAAGTTAGAAATTAAGTTTGATACCCTAACATGCAAAAAAAAAGTGAACACTTTGTGGAAGATCACTGGAAGGATTGACGAAGACACAATTGTAGACATAAGGCTAGAATATGTATTTCCTGAAGTGCAATTAAAAAATAAAGCATCTTTGGTTTCCTTAATCTAGTATTAAAAAGCTTTGATAACTATATATGGATATAATGATATAATAAGATGGTAAATTTATGCAATATTATGAATAGAGTATAGAGTAAGCCATGAAACAAAATATAAAAATAATATGACGTATATGGTTGTAATATAGGAAAGTAACCTCGAACTTGACACTGGAAAACTGATGTGACCACTGGAAAAATAATCTGATGTATGGATGGATGTAATTAGATGGTATTGGCATCCTGCCAATACTATCAGTACATCCATCAAAATAATTTGATGGTACGGATGGATGGACATTTCGATGGCATTAGATGGTATTGGCGTCTTGCCAGTCACACGCTTGCAGTTCTTTGTATAGCTATATGGAGAGACGGTGAGCTTAATCTGCAAAGCAGTTGAGTGAATGCACACAGTATTTTATGCCAAAATACCATAGTTGTTATAGCCCAACCTTTAAAATCGCCCAGATCAGGTTTAAATACAAATTTGAAACTGAAATATGATCGCCCAGATAAGGTTAAAACTCAAATTTAAAATATGATCATATTATTTATTTATATAAAGTGTGATTGTTTTATGTATTTAAATTTTTGTGTCGGCATGTGATTATTTTATTTTTATTTTTATATAATTTTTTATCGACATGTTCCATGTCAGCATGACAGACGTGACACATCTCACTCACCCACTCGGACTGTAGAAAGCACCTCTCAGCACAATGACCTTATTTGGATAGCAAGAAGTCCGAAGCGGGACTGGTGACTGTCAACCCTAATGTGAAGATGTGTTTTGGTAGAAGAAGTAATCAATGAAATAAATTATATTAAGGCCCAAAAGTGATGAGAAAGCAATGGATGGGACTGTTCAATACTGCACCAGAAAGGAGTGCCAGACACGTTTCCAAACTAAATACAAAGAACTGAAAATTACTAGGAATAAAAATCAATAGACCTCAATATAAAACCCAACTTCATCCATATTGAGTTATGCTCAACTTCCCAATAAAATAACAAGACAAGAATCAAATTTAAATCAGTTAAAATCTCACTATTTAAACAGTTATTTTCTTTTTTTCTGTTTTAACTTTTTCTTTCTTTATCCTTGCTAATTTCAACTCCAAAAACTATGAATGCCACGCTAGATTTTCAGTAACAAACAAGACATAGAATTGTGGCAAAAGATGCTAGATAATTCCTTTAGAAAATTAAATCCAAAGAAGTTTAGAGATGCATGCAAGATAAGCTCATAGAATACCTAGGTCTTTGATGCAATGGCTTTCCAATAAATACATAGTGAATCCCTGCAGCACGTTTAGCTATATGATAGTAGAGACCTGTGGCATTCACAAACCTTCCCTTTAAAACAGTTGAGCTACAAATGGACAAAAGAATGCTAAAGTTATTGTGATGTTAAAGCATGAAAGCTGCAATTTTTGTTTATTATCTTCCTCAAAATATGACTGATGTTCAAAAATCTCAATCAATTCTACTTACTTCAGATACCCTTGATTGTATACATTTTCATGGCACAAATATTCAATCAAGGATCCTTGGTTTAATTGTGGACTCTTACATATTGCCATTTTGTCAAATTTTTAAAATTATAAACAAAAAAGCAATATGGAAGAAATTTTAAAGAGGATATCCAAAGAAAGAAGGAATTTTTGTAAGATTCCATAAGATGCAGAAAAAATAATTCAATCAGCAATCCAATATGTATATTTATGGATGTAAAATAAGGTTACAATCTATTTTATAGATAATGTACGATGTGATAGACAGATTACAACAGCTTAAACTGCATATCTGAGCTTAGCAGTTTCTTGAGATATGAGAACAATGAAAATACCCTCAAAATAAAAGAACATCAGGTTTGCACGGACAACTAGCTGAGAAGCCTCTCGCACGGATGGAAGAATCTGATACCAATATGTAAAAAACACCCTTTAAGAATGCTTTACAAGCTTCTTGAATGTTCAGAAGGTTAAACCAGTTTATTTGTCTATCTCAGATTCTAGAAGGCACAATAAGCTGAACATATAGAATGAGAAGATATGAGCTTTTAACAAAAAATAGAAAAAACAGGCATAACATTCAAAACCAAAGATACTCCAAAACAGTCTATAAAAGCTCAATGCTAAAAGCTCAATTACTTTTCCACAGAATTCAAATTTGAAAACCTAAAACAGAACCACGATTTACATCCAATCTTATTGGAAAAGAACATACCAATGGCCATTTTTGGACCGCGGCTAACCATATATTCTTCACTGTTTCACTAAATCTTGACCATCTTATGGCTGATGATCCTCTATTTGATAAAGAGAGAGATGAATCTCCTGTGATATCAGAACCACTCTGAGATATGCCCCTTCCAACACCAAAGCTATTGTGTAGTTCATCATACTGTTGATTGATAAGCAAGACTCCACGTGTAGCTACCCTAGCACTGAAGAACTATTAATCAGGTTCACTGATCACAATGTTAACCACAAGACAATTGTGAACAGTAAATGATTTAAATTATTAAGAATTGATAGTCTCCTGAACTTTTGACAAAAATTTGTAAGAGGAAAGCAAGGTGGAAATCTGTGTGACACTAGCTGACAATAAAGAGTAAATTCTGCATGAAACTAATATTAAAGAAACTTTACCTAAGCCTTTCAGCAATATAAGGAAGAGTTGTTTGAAGGAAAACCAGAAGAATTCGTCTTGCTGGTGTTGGAGGAACTCCAGATGAACGTGCAACCTGCATAATGTAGATAGACCAACCTACCTTTAGAAAATAAAAGTACTCTGTATTGTCTTTAATTAAAAACTCTACTCTAACTGCCAATATTAAAATGCCACTTGCTTTCCACTGTTCATCATATGCTGAAAGTCTATTGTGAGGTGAGTAGCTATCAAATTCTAGATGCTCTATTTAACACACACAAAATTAGATTCATCTCTAAGTTAAACAATCTTGAGGTCACAACTAGTTGTTGAAAATCGAGATTAACAAGAGAGCGGCTCCCATGGAACCAAACAGAAAAACCCTAACACTGCAATAAAGAGAATAAACCAGCAATAGGGAAAAATATGTTAATAACCCTAGAGAGGGAAGATAACCCCAAGCATAAGCGCACTAGAGATAAGATAACAAAATTTTATTAATGTCCAACAAAAGACCACAACTCCTAAGTCAACATTGAAAGTAAGATCTGAAAAAGAAGAAAAGCAACTCCTAAATCAACATTGAAAGTAAGATCTGAAAAAGAGGAAAAGCAAAGATAAATATCTAGCTAGGAACTACAAACTAGTTGTCTAGAATATAGACAAAAGATACAGGGAATGTAGTGTTGTGATGCAATAAGAGGACTAGTGACTAAGGGCTCGATGCTATGTAGATGAGAGAGAAAATGTCAAATCCTACCAATCCTGATGACTGAGGGTGAGGGACAAGACCTAGGAGCTATCTTGATGCCATAGCCATCAATCACTACGAAAGAGTTTATGCTCCAACAAATGATCTCCCCTAGAGGCTAGGGAGACCATGTTGTACGAGCTTGGGGGGATCATCAAATAAGGAATCCCCACTCTCTTATCACCCAAGGTCGATGGGAAGGCAATCTGGATATAGATCTAGCTACCCAACAAAAACTGGGGGATAAGTCAGTGGGGGGGTTAGCCCCAACTTTGGGTCCATCTAGATCCAGTCCCTCTTTTCGTTTGGTTATGTGTGATCTGTGATTTGGAATGGAAACCATTCATAGGCCACTAACACCTTAATTCTCGTCAATCTATGATCTAAAGTCTCTTGGACCTCTACCTATTGCTCATCCCACGATCAGGCAAGGAAACCTAAAAGTAAGAGGAATTCTTCTCAAAGCCTAAGGCCAAGATGGGGACTACAAAGATTGGGATCTATGTCTAAACATCTATTCCATGAAGACAGTGAGGCACCTCTAGTTGGGATATCAAGAGGAAGTCGAGGGGGAGGACCCACGCATCGTGATAAAGATAGTGATAAAATCCATGGATCTCATAGTAAAATGGGCATCTAAAAATAAGATGCATCTCCATGGTGTGGTATATGGTGCTCTATCTCTATCCAGAGTCTATGGGTTCCCCCATGAAACTACCCTAGGGAGATCTTGATGTTAGCTTTTAGGTTGCTCAACCATGAGGTCTAAGTTACAACTAAGGGGTTAGGGTTACACCATGATAGAAATGTATTCATGTGTTGTGAGGTGCATGGTTAAACCCTAACACCTTAGTTGACTTAGACCTTATGGTTGATGATATTTGGAGATCTTTCTATAGGTGGTTGCTTGACCTTGGAGTTCATGCTAGAAGTGTCACACTTGGTGCTAGAAATGGTGCACTTCTTGAGGTGGGTTTCTTATGTGGCATTGGTATCTTCTACATGGCATGCATATTGAGGAGATGGCTACTTGCATGGGAGGTGGACCTACCTTGGAGGATGAGCACTAGGCACCAAGAAGAAGGACGCTTGGTCCTAGAAGCATTGGAACCACATGGCATACCTTAAGAGGATGAGTATTTGACTTGACAATGGTTGGGTTGAGAGCACATTACTTGGGGTTGGTTGTGGACCCAAGACACATATGTTGAGGAGGAGCAATGGAGGATTGGATTCTTATCTTGGAGAACAAGTAGGCCTTATGATGAGGAGTACTTGCACTTGGAGCCAATGCTTGGAGAGCACAGTGCTTGAGGTTAATCTCTTGACATGTGTATAGCTTGGATCGAGAGCACTTCACTTGGAGAAGTTATATTATGGATTAGATTATGTTGCTTGTGGACATTGTCCACTTTTTCTATTGTTGGCCTCCCTTACCTATTCTATACAAGGGAGGAATTGTTGATTATAATAGTCATTAGATCATTGTATCTCGTGGTGAACTTGCTTGCGGTAATGCAAGGGAGGACGACGCCGGGGTTTGTGAGAGTCAAAGCCTCAAGAAGACATGATGTGCTAGGGTTTGATGTCCTTGTGTGAGAAAGACCTAGGGTTTGTGGCAAAGAAACCATAAAGGAGATTTGGAGTGCTTTCCTTGTGAGAACTTATGTGGTGCAAGGTTCGAGAATCTCCTAGAATTGTGTGATGCAAGTGGGAGATCAAGGGTGGACTTCTTGGCGTTGATGCCAGCTTGTTGTTGAGCTTTTGGAGTGGCTATGGGTAGCTGGGTGTGATGCTTTGCTAGGCCATTGCTTGTCGGTTAGGGTTTTCTGTTGGTGGATGTCGTAGCTAGGGTTTGGAAGCATTTGGATTACGTAGCTTGTGATAAGCTTTAAGGATACATTATACCAGCTTGTGATAAGTTGATTGGTATGTACTTGTAACTCCATTTGATATATATATGAAGTGTACCTTGCTGTCCAAACTGTGTACTCGGAAACTGATTTTCAGTTTATATTATCATGCTAATTGAATATTTTCTAGTGCTGATTATCTTGCTGATTTATCATAATAGTGAGAAGATTTTGTTTAGTAATTTGAAAAGTAAAAGAAGCTAATTACTTATGAACAGAGATTTGTGGCTGTAACAAATCTGCTGTTCATAAGTAATTTTCATAGCTGTTATATGTTGGGGATTGTGCTTTTAAGGCTGTGAATCTCCTCCCCTTGAAGTACATTGTTTCAATGTTTATTTTCTTGGACTGCCCTGTGTATTTAGATTCCACATAAGTGAAATAGGTGCTGCTGCAATTTATATTTCAGATTCAGCCATAAAGTTCTAAGTTCACAGGGAATAGATCCAGGGAACCTCAAATTTTGAGGTGAAATTTCTGAATTTGTCTTGAGCATATATTGCACAAAATTTCCACACGTAAGGGCATGCATTCAATGTCTCCATGTGTATAAAGGGTATGCAAAGCTCCCACAACTCTGGGATGTGCTCCAAGTAAAAGCCATCCTTGGGCAGAGGTGCTTCAGTTGATCAATCTAGGTGACCTAGATGTATAGTACAAAGATGTCCTTACGAATGGCCTGATTCAAATCTTGCTTAGAGGATAGGAGGTGTCCTAGCATGTCTAAATAAAATGCAACAGATAGTCTAGAAAGATGGCCACTAACTGGAGGAGTTGGGATGCCTCTAATTACCACCCATGGGACACGTCTAGAGGTGCAAGCTAAGGCGAGAGCCTCAAAAGAGCAAAGTGTTAGGTAGGAATACCTATCACCCCTGAATGTCGAGTCCCCAAAATTCTGAACTTGGTGTAGAAAAGAGACCGAAATTGTGTAGGAAAAAGACCAAGCAAAAGATGGCCTCAAGGGAAAAACAGTGGACTCCAAACTCCGTCTAAACAATGGGTAGGTGGGACCCTACATTTACATTAAATGATGCATCTGAAAAAAAGGGATTGGAATCTCTCAAACTTCTCCCAATGGATTTGTAGTGAAGTCGATCCTAATATCTCTAAGCCACAGAGTACCATAGGCATGATGATTGACTCCAAAAGGTGGGGCTTGGACAAGATGCCCTAAAATTGGTCCTTGAAACAGTACTACTTGAGAAGACATTTACATTAAATGATGCATCTGAAAAAAAGGGATTGGAATCTCTCAAACTTCTCCCAATGGATTTGTAGCAAAGTCGATCCTAATATCTCTAAGCCATAGAGTACCATAGGCATGATGATTGACTCCAAAAGGTGGGGCTTGGACAAGATGCCCTAAAATTGGTCCTTGAAACAGTACTAATCGAGAAGAGCAAGGGAGCCATACCCCTTGTTGAGTCATCATTGGAGGGTCTTATGCATGCTAAAGCAAGGGCCCCCAAAATGCACCCCCAAATAGGTGTATGTTGTTACAATCTCAAACTCTTCCCCTCAAAACTAGAAATTTAAGTCAAAGAAATCACTTGTCAATGCGTTGACAATCATAACCTTGGTTTTACATAGGTTGAAACTTCATCCTCAATAGCCAGAAATCACAAAAATTGGTAAGGGCATCAATCTGTCTCTATAGACCCTTAGGTGAGGAGGCCAATATAGATCAAGTCATCAACAAAGAGGAGCACGAAGATCGACACATGGTGTAGGAGGTAAAGTTTAAACATCACCATCTTGAATGTGCTCTCGATAGTAGGATTCCAACTCATTAATGTATATTCCAATTTCCAAATAGTGGTAGCAAGAGCGGGCAACCCTACTTAGCCCTAATGGTACTCTAATGAAGTAAGAAAGTCCATGTGTTGTACGGAAATTACTAGGAACTAAAGTATAAATCCTCGTGACCATTGCTAAGAGGGTCTTTGAAATACCAATGTCACCAAACTTCCTGACCATAGCATCCTTAGCACCATGTCAAATGCTTTCTAAAAGTCTACAAAGCAATTGAAGACTTCCGACAAACGATGGCGATCCTCCTCAATAATGGCCCTAAGGGTTAAGATACGTTTAGTCGTTCAGTACTTCAAGCGGATGTCAGTCCATCCCCTCTACCTAAGTTGTCTACTCTCCAACTCATCTGAAAATCATAGATGCATTGTTATGGCATATAGCTTTGATAAAGGATGCCCAACCTTGATAGTTTGATAGTTGTTTCGATCAAAGCTATCCCTTGACTTGAGAATCAGGTGGATGATGTGCATGCACCATGCCCAAGGGAAGTCTAAACAAACCACATGGTTGAATAAATCAACAACATGTGAGTTGAGAGACTAGATGTGTTTGCGGAACGCAGCTTGAAAACATTCCTCATCTACTACTTTATTGGTGCTCTCATAGTCTTGGCTACACTCTAAATGTCCATCTCTACAAAAAGATGGCAAGAAAGGGATGAGGGGAAACGATATGGATGGGGCAATGGCTTGGGATATCATACAGAAACGTCCTGTGGGAAAACACGAACAAGGACCCAAGTCCAAGGGGAGGTCATGGTTTATAGGGATAGTGGTTCATAGTGAAATGGTGCACCAAAAGGTTTATGAGGATTGGCAGAGGGCCCCACAAAACTCACATCTACGCAATGAAAGAAAATCTCGCTTCTTGCCACAAAGGACATATTGTAGGATTTCTTAATGTGGTAGTAAGATGGGAGGTCATGTGTGAAGATGAAACCTGAGCATAACTAAGCACAACACTTGAAAGTTTCCCTTAGGTGAATCACTTTATTAAGAATAAAAGAGAATCATATAATGAATATGACAAATGAGAGTTATACAACTCAAGGGGTAGGGTGCCTACCCCAAGAGGGGTTATGAGCCTACATTGACTAGGTCAGCCTTAACATAACCTAAATATAATAAACAATACAATATAGGGTTGGTCATGACTAAAAATGAAGCTTACGCCATTTTTAGCACTAATCAGAGAGTTATGGTTTTGCTTAATGTGTTATACAAATTGTTGCTACAACACTAGCCCTTAAAAGTTAAGAGAAAGCACAACACTTCTGATTAAGAATGAACCAACAAGATTCACTCAAGGTAAACAACCCTTAAATCTCATCTTTGTTTGAGAATGCAAGGAATGGGCATGAATTACTACAGAAGATAAAATATAAATAAATAAATAAAAAAATAAAAAAAATTTCTAAAAGTTGTCTTCATTTTTGTCAAGTTACAAGTCCGAGGGCTTGGGGAATGCTTTATCAAATCCATTAAAACCTTGGTTACATACCTTCAAGTTGTATTCCTTAGATGCAACTAGGTCTGAAGAATCTAGCCTCTTTGTCTCAATTTGGCAAGTTTTTCATCTAGCCTCTTTGCCTTAATTTGGCAAGTTTTTCATCTAGCCTTTGTATGTCCTTATAGCAAATTCCTTATCCAAGGATAGAAAGGTATCTTAGGTCTAATTTAATGGTCTCGCACTTCAAAGGGAGTGTTGCCCACCTATTTAGACTAGGTGGCAACTCCATGTACATGAAGATGTACATAATTGAATAAGTTATACCTTGGAAAAATCTGAGGATTTTTTCACTCCTGTAGGGCAATTGCCCCTTGTAAAACGAAATGTCCGCTCCCCTGCGTGGGAAAACCAGCGTAATTTTATGTGCTAGTGTGGGTCATATGATACGGATGCCACACCATGGAACGGGTTGTTAGGGAAGTCCCCTCATCGAGTGTTTTTCCCTTTCCAATTGATCTTGTTGTGTAAACGAGTTTAATCAGTTTGGTTTTCACTCAAAATCCTCCAAAGTGGTGACGGGCGTTCTACCAGTCAAGTCCATGAGGTGGCTAAGGCTTCAAAGTGTGATTCATGACCATGCTAGACATTTGTATAGAGTCTTGCGGAATTTCGTTGTCTTGATGTATTTTTATTAATTTTTCCAGTTAATTAATTTCACCCCTTGGTGGTTAATTAACTGAGTTTTGATGTAATAATGTAATTGCTCAAGCATGGCATTTTGTAATAGGGGCTATGAATGCAAAGTAAAATTGCTATGAAACCCCCTAAGCCACTGCTTCGAGTCCCATGTCATTCTGACAGGCAGTTGAAGAGATAGACCAATTTTGGTCAGGAGGGGTCTATCTTTCCTAGGAAATTATTTAATTTCCCTAAGTCAAAAATTCATATTATTTGATTTTGAAGGAAAAAATCAAATAATGCCATGGTAATTTTGTTTGGGGGTTGTTAAGCCTAGGAAAATTTATTTCATAATTTTTCCACCCCCCCATGGCCAAGATATTAATTTTTCTAATTTTATTTTTAATTTTTCCTAAGTCAAATTGGGAAAATTTAAAAATTAAATTAAAAAATTAAATCTAAGGTGAAGTATATTTTTATCCTAAGTCAAAGGATAAATATTTATTTTGGAGCAAAGGCTATGGTCAAGGCCAAGTTTAGAGCCTTAGAAGTGGTTAAAAACCCCTTTTAAAGAGGAGGCGCTACCATGAAAAAACCCCCATGTTTAGAGGCGTCACCAAGTGTAAAATAAAAGGGCGCTAGCATGGTTGGTGGAGGCGCTAAACAAGATGGAGGCATCTAAATTTAGTGGGGCGCTATCAAAATAGAGGGGCGTCTACCATATTTAGAGGCGTCCACATATAAAGAGGGCGCCACCACTTTTGGAGGGGCGCTAGCTATTTTAGTGGAGCGCTAGAGTGTAGAGGGGCGCTACTACATGTGTAGAGGGCGCTATCTTTGGAGAAGGGCGCCATTTTCATGAAGTCAAAGCCAAATATAGAGGTGGGCGTCTAATTTGGAGGAGGGCCCACGTTTTTTAACCACAAAAAAGATCTAAGGGTGAGATCTTAGTCAAAACCCTAGATCTAAGGGTGGAGATGCCTAAGACATGGATCAAGCTTCTAAGCCATTGATCAAAAATTAATCTAAGGGTTGAGATTGATTGAGAAGAATGCAAAGTCAAAAACCTAGATCTAGTGGTGGAGATTTAACCTAGATCTAGATCTAATCTCAGCCATTGATCTTCAAGGGGTTGGGGGTCTTCCTCAACCATATAATGAGGGCCTCACTCCCTCATTTCTCATGCTCTCTCATGCTATTGTTATGCTGCCGGAATATTTCTCCACTATTCTCTCAAGCTCTTGTGCTATTGTAATCTTCTTGCCCTAGTTGGGCCATTTAATCAAGTAAATCTTTGGAGGAAGTCTTGGTGTCTACATTCCATTTTTCTTTGTGAGGTAACCTGTGGTTTATTTATTTGATTTCTACTTGTATTTACTTAGATAGCTCTCCACAAAGTATTTTGTGGAGAGACTTGTAGATAGAAGTATTTCTGTCTACATTTGTGAGTAGATTAGTAAAATTTTACAAAGTATTTTGTAGAATTTATTATTGTATTCACCTCTTGGTTTACATTGTGCAGCTCTTATAAGTTTATTTGCAGAGAACTAAAGCAAAGGAGCCTTTTCCATTGGTTTAAAAACTCAGATTTCATTTTCGCACTTTTGGAAAAAAGGGTTTTAAAACTCAGTTTTTATCACTGTATAGTGATAAAAACCTTGGTTTTAAAGCCCCAACCCTTAGTATATCAGTATAGGCTTTAAATTCTGCTATTTATATATTGTTTTCACTTTAAAAAACAGTCATTTCCAGCCTATATTTATCTACACTTTGAGCTTAATCGTGGTATTCCGCGTCTGACATCAAGCAATTGAGATCAGAACGCGAAGCGCTCAAAGCTGTTATAGATATTTGTCTGTCATTCAGTCTGCATAACAGTTTCCAGCCATTTATATTTCTCTTTTCATTTTCGCACTTTTTGTTACAAGGGTTTTAAAACTCGTTTTTATCACTGTATAGTGATAAAAGCCTTGGTTTTAAGGCCCCAATCCTTAGTATATTAGTTAAAGGCTTTAAATCTACTGTTTTAGCATCATTTAGGTGGCTGGAAACTCAGTTTTCAGCCCTCTAAACTTCATATTTCTGTTATATGTTCACTCAGATTTTTTACTATAATATAGTGATTTTTTGGTACTACCCTTGTCTAACAAATTTTTTGAGTTTTCTGTAATTTCCAGCAAGTAAAAGCTTGCTGGTTTGTGACAAGTTTTTCACAGGTGAAGGGGAGGTGCTGCCCGAATAGGCCCAGAATACCTCAACCTTCAACCGGTTCCAAAAGGGGTTCAAACCCTCAACTCTCCTTCTTCTTTTTTCTGATAGTTGTAAACCCCAATGAGAAGTTCTCTTGGGGTATTCTAAAGTTTTGTAAAGCATTTGTAATCTGTAAATAGATTAGGAAGTAAAGTAGATCAATAGTTCTATTTCCATTTACCCACCTATCTTTGTGACAGACTACCATCTCTGTCACAAAGATTGAAGTGAGGTTAGTTTACTGTTTTATTCATTCACCCACCTATCTCTGTGACAGACCACCATCTCTGTCACAGAGATTGTTGTGCGGTTAAGTATTACTCTAGCTAGTTGCAGTTTTTTTTTTTCAAGTTCAATTTTTTTTTATTTTTCTGTTAAAAGAAGTAATCATACAACTCACCCATCCTGTGTATCCTCTATCCACTTGTCATCTCCCTTTAGGGACTTCAAGTTGGATATGAAAAGCAGGAGAAGTGAGGGCTTAGGTAATTAAAGCAACACTTTTATTTTCAGATACAATCTTCACATTTAAATTTTCAGTCCAAGATCGAATACCAGCACCTCCCATAAGGGATATCGCTTGGTGATCTTGTTGATCTCTTAAAATTTACATTGCACCTTAATCACCAAGACTTAAAATTAACCCATAAAATTAACCAACAAAGCTTCTCTGCTTCCTGCTCCTCTACTCGGTTATCACCCTTCGGGGTACTCGCGAGATACGACAGGGGATAAAGGAGTCCTAGTTTAATAGGCATCCACCTAGTAATTTTTCTGTTAATTAAAAACAGTGACCTTGGAGGCGACAAGGGGTAGTAGACCGAGGGGGGTCTCTAGGCGCTTTGACGTCCTCCTTGTTGAGCACCAGGCCATTGGGGTTTGACCTGTGAGCTACGGGTGGGCTTTGCTCCCATTTTGTTGAGCGCAACAGCACTCCCTCTTTGACTGGAGAAGTACTAGATCGGGGTAGTCACACCACCGGTTCTAAAACATAATCAAAGATTCCAACTCTAATAAAATTTATTAAAATTTACCAAGAGACATTGCAAAACGTCCTACAAACATTGGTCCATTTTTATCTTTGCCTTGCTGTTCAAGGTTTTACAACAAGCACTTTCACTCTTATTTTATTTGCAAGCTTTTCACTTTTCAATTACAAGTATTTACTTTCAGCTTTGCAATTGCTCATGTGGTGAATGCTTAACCTTCATTAGCTGCTTCAAGTAATTTAACTTAAAGTCTTTCCTTTTTAATTTACTGTTGGTTTAATAATTTCCACTTAAAGTACTTTTCTGCTATCTTGTAAATCTTGTTCATTTGTTTATATTGATAAATCATCTGTATATTGCTTAATATCTTGATTCATTATTTATTTGCTCATTCATTTCGTTGTACAACACCTAAGCTGTAGTTTAATTTTAACTTAAATCTCAAATTCATTTGTAAGTTTATAAAGTTGTAATCCACCTTTAGACTCCATTTGTAATAGGCACTGGTCTTTATTTATCTCAAGGTCTACTTGTCATTAAAGGAAATCTGTGCACTTGCATGCTGCTTGTCATTCCTTAGATATTATAAAGTCTTAGCCTTAATCTTAATAAAAGATCCCTTTAGTTAATCTGTAATTAATTAATAAAACTGGAACTTAGTCTTTCCGTAGGGACTACCCCCCTTGGCTCTGTTGGGATCTTGCCTAAACGGAGGAGTTGTGGACTGTGGTGACAGTGGTCCCCAGCTCTCACTTGCCCCCAAGGACACACATAGCAGGTTGTGACTTTCCTGTGTCTTAAAGTGTGAATTAGGCGGCAACAGGGAGCATGGATGACAACTAGTCAATGGTAGAAAGCACAATGCTACAAACAACACTGTAGGTTTGAACACAATTAACTAACAAAATTTTGATGGTTATCAATCAAGCTAGGTCACAAATTTAGGTTTTTGTAGATCTCTTTTGGCATTTGACCTCTTCAATTGATATGTGGCAATATACAATAGATATAACAGAGAAAACATCACTCCACAACCATCTAAACCCATATTATTTGTTGCAACATATCAAACTTTACCAAATGGCTTGTTGCTTATTGTTTCTCTTATTGGATCCTTTCCAAACCTCTTGGTAGCAAGCTCCTTAGAATCTTCTGAACTTTCTTTACTTTCATTAAAGGAAAGAAGAAATTCACAAAGTCAAATGGAGCATTTGTTGCTCTACCCAAAATCAAATTGTTTGGTATTTATCATAGTTACATATATCGT
>LPNX010057511.1:164706-180591 GCA_001517045.1 Pseudotsuga menziesii | reverse complement strand
GGAATTTATCGCGATAAATTGATGGCGATATATCGCCGGGGTTATTGTGTCGCGATATATCGCGATGTCGGCGATATATCGCCGATATATGCAACTATGGTATTTATTGACAATAGCCACATTGTAAATTTTCCAAATGCATGATTGTTGCAAATCTTTTCAACTAAACACAACTGTTATTTAATTGCAGAAATTAAATTCTTTCACATAGCAGTAATCACACATATGGTTAGAAAGTAAACGGTGGAAACATAAACACAATACACAAATAATTTACTCCTTCAAATCAGTTTTTCATTGAAAAGTCAAAGCTTACAAGGAACCCTCCACAACTTTCAAGCTAATAGTTATACGATATACCCAAATGAAACAAATCTGCCCTTGAAGAGGGCAAACCATGTTGATCCAAACCCATGAAAAAGACACCATCTTGCTGCTTGAAATCTGCAATAATCTCTCAAGGAGATTGTTGGATAAGATGGCCCAAATCAGCCCTAAAAAAATGCCAAACAAGGCTGCCCCAAATCTGCATCAAAAACCCCCTCATGCTGCTCCAAATCTGCAATACCAGCATGTTTATGTGGCTGGAAATCTTCATCACTTTCAATATTAGAAGTATCATGGATAGGGTCCCCAAAATATCTCCAAGAATCTTCATTACAAGTATGATTTGCTTCTAGGAAATGATCATCCATAATATCAATAATATCCTCAACCACATAATCATAAGAAGGTTTGCCCTCATCATTTCTTTTCTCAAAATCATTACAAAATGTTTCAAAATTTTCAAAATTTTGAGAAGAAAAAGTCACCAAACCCTCATCTAGGTTTTTAACATAAATACCTTCATGGGCTTCTTCTTCCACATGCTCTTCTCCATGAACTTCAATGATGTCTTCAATAGGCAGAGGTTTTTTTTATGGCAAGGTACTTGAGTGCATTCAACAAGAATCTCTTCATGTCCTTCATTGGCTTATCCTATGCCTAGCTTTTCTTATATGGTTATAGTTATGGAGACTAATTTCTCCTTGTATCTTTTGATTTGATCCAAGAGAGCATTGAAAGGAGCTCTTTCATACTCGAGCATGAAGTATTGGATAAATTTCTTTGTGATTTGGCAAGAATTTCTTATATCTTCAACACTTTCTTCTTTCACATCACTAGAATCCCATCGTTTACAAAATGCTTGAACCAAATCTACAAAAAATTTACCTTTTTACACAGCTTCCTAAACGAAAATTTTGCATCCCCTTGCGTGGAAAATGCAAATATCTTCATTAAACCATCTCCATGCACAACTTTGAGATTTGACATAGCATCCATAAACGAAGAAAGATAATGAGAAGCTTGATGAATATCCCCATGAAACTTTTAAACATGATCTTCTCACTTAGAAGAGATTTTATTTGGGTACCCTAGAATTCCCTTAACATCAAGAGAAGGATAAACGTCATGGAACTCCCAAGGTGCCATATTTCTTCAAGTCCTCAACCCTAAAAACTGAAATCTGAAATGTGCATTCATCATAACTCTTACAAAGTGTGGAGTCACCAAGGTGAATCTTCAGTTGCCTTCACAATTTGAAATCTTTTAAGGACAAGGGATTTGTCCCTTCATGGAGTCACCATATGAGCAAGGGATCTTCAAAAATATGTACCAATAGATGTCATATGTAGCGAGACTACAAATCCAAGAAATGGGCTTCATCCTTGGCTATGGCACAAAAAAGTGACCACACAAACCAGCATCTAGAAATTAAATCCTTAACATCAATGATGGCTTATGGAGAAACAAGAGGGAGGCCAATGTCACCACACCTAACACTATTATGCTCCTTAGGCTAGCTCTTCTAAAGCTCAAGGGAGGAGTCCCTAGGATAAGTATACTAAAGCTTGCAAGTAGATCCAAGGTGAAATGAAAAGGTAGCTTTGACAAAATGGTTTGTTTATGAAAGTAAAAGATAAAGGTGATGAAGGAATTGGAGACCAGTGTCTTATCAAATGGGAAAATAGGGTCAATCTAGGATAGTAATGAAGAGCTTACTATCATCCAAGGATAGCTAGGGTTTGAGAGCCAATTCCTACCATATCCAAGAAAGGCCAGATTTATCATAGGATCTACAAAGGAATAAGTTATGTGGTATCTTCAACACTAACTTAGGCATAATATTCACCAAGCATGGAATTCTAGGGAATATAATCAAGAGCTGAAAATAAACTACTATTCATCCATAAACAAAATAAATTTAGCCTTGCAAAGTAAAGAGCTCACTTGCAAATCATCACGAGCAAGAAACCATTGTTGATCCAAAAATACACCATAGCATTAGCAAGATTTCCTCAACACAGCACTCCTTGAATTTTAGATCCAGATTCGATTCCTAGTCTCGAAAAATTTTACTGCAATTATCAAGAACACAGTAAATCTAACAATTACCCAATGAAAAGAAACACAATAAATCATTCACATTTGACACTCATATTTACCCTAAAAAACCCCTACTAGGTAAAAGCCAACAACATATGATTTTTATTAACTATAAAAATCAGGGGCTCCCATCCTAGGATAATGGCCCACTGAAGAATAATACAATCACAACAAGATAGCCTAGCCTATCAGTTGGTTCCTACCTTCTCTGTTGCACCTTGCTCCTTTCCGCAGCCCCTGTCGTCCACACTTGGATGGAATTCCTTCTCCATCCACTCAATAAGATCTCACACGCCCATTCTATGTGTCTGTTATATGTCCTCTCACCTAGGTTGTCTTTTATAACATTACAATATGCAAATACATAGGGCCAATACCATGGACTACCAAATACCATGGGCCCTCACCTTTTACATAAATCAAGAGACTTTAGGCAGAGGGAGAGAATAGGAGAGCCTTTCCTAGTCCTGGGGGGGCGATCCAGACACCACTCTTTGTGACCTCTGAAGTATTTTGTTCTTAGGGCTTTGGAGCTCCTAGTTGTTTTACCCCTTATCGTTTTCCAAAGGATCTTACCACCCATTGCCAGATTCTGAGTGGCCACATCTCTGATTTGCAGCCCTCCTTCCCATTTAGGGGCTTTGACCTTATCCCAGCTGACAAGATGCATTTTCCTTCCATTATTCCTGCCCCCTTCCCAAAGGAATATTCTCAGTAAATTGTTAATTTCTTTCACTATTCCTTTCGGAGCTAAGAGGATTGAGGCCTGGTAGGACCATCAATTTTATTTCCATGGCCTTTTTGGCCTATATGACCCTTTGGGACTTCACCAGTGCTTAAAAGCACAGCTAATCGCAGCTTTCATCTGGGAAATATTTATATTTATAAGGTCAGCAATATTTGGATATAGCATATTTTTAATCATTGCTTTTTTGGACCTTTTCTTATACCCTTCAAGGGGTATTTTAGCATTTCATTGCTCTTACCCTTTTTCACATATTTTAAGAAACACAGTTTTAGCATTTTCATTTTCCATGAGCACATATATAATATTTCCAATGCAGGTAGTACATGAGCTTTCAGTTTTAGCCAACAACATCTCAAGTGACCAGGGGGAGTTTAAGAAACACAGTTTTAGCATTTTCATTTTCCATGGGTGCATATATAATATTTCCAATGCAGGTAGTACATGCGATTTCAGTTTTAGCCAACAACATCTCAAGTGACCAGGGGGAGTTATACACAGTGCCAAACATCGAGACAACCGACCAGAATGATTTAGGCATACAATCCAACTCACCAAAGGCAAGTTCTGTCACCAACTCAGAGCCGAGACACAATATAAACAGGGAGGCTTGTCCAACAAAGGTTCTAGCGGGGGAAAAGGTCCTCCATGCCATAAGTCAAGAAGTCAGTCGGGTTGAAACCAAAACTGGAAGGAAATGGATGGGTGGAGATAGTGAATGATGAAGCCAACACTAACAAGCCAAAACAATGGTGGGAATGACTACCTCTATTCTCCGTAAGGAGGGTAAAACCAATGAGTATAGATCAAGAACTTCCAAGTCTAAGTAGGGACATCAATACATAATACAAAATACATCCAAGTCCATATAATTATAACCGCCAGATCATGACACCACATGTTAATACATGTCACAAAAATGAGTATAAAAGCAATGATAACCATAACACAATATAAAACGCTGAGTCATAATCATGCAATATAATCCATCGGAAACATCATTTGTCCAATGAGAAAGCACTGATATAAAACTGGGTATCAATACATACTCTGTAATGACTAAATGGCTGCATCGGTCCTCAAATCTGAGTGTCTTGAGACTTAGTCCTGACATGGAAGAGTACAATAGTCCACTAATACAATAATGATCCATCAAAGCTGCTCATCTCAGCATCTCATATGTAAGAGATCTGACTGAAAAAATGTACTATGTCTGAAAAATAGAATATGGTAGCCTGGCTACTATATATGTGATAACACTACTATAAGTGGTTCATAAAAGTACTTTATGTACAAGTAATTATCAATATTTTCATGTTTTTAAAATTAATTTTCAAAAAAAATTCTTCTACATTTTGATATAAAATGAATATTTGAAATTTTGAAATATCATTTTAAGTCATACCCACTTTAACTCACATCAATGTTCAAGCAATGGTACAATTGTTAAAGGACACTTAATCCCCGTGTGAGTCCTTACACCACTTTTTCAAAAGTTGCATCCTCCCTAAATCTTAAGATAACTTTTTAATTGAAAATTGTATAAGTCGTCTTATTGGCTCTTAAAGACAATTTGAAAGAAAAGTTAGCTTATAAAGTTAATTTAAATAAAAAGTTTAAAAACAGAGATTTACATAGTATATAAGTCATTTTATTACAATTAAACCTTAACTTATTAAAAATTATTTGAACTTTATATAGTATACCATGTAATGAAAACTAAGGTGTTAAAAATTATTTGAACTTTATATAGTATACTATGTAATAAAAACTAAGGTGTTAAAAGTTATTTGAACTTTATATAGTATACTATATAAGGTAAATTTTTAAGTTATAAAAACATTACCTTTTCCAAAAAAATAAAAAACTTATATATAATACAAAGTAAAATTTCAAGTTGGACCCACAGGACGCAATTATAATAATGGGTATTAATAGAATAACGGAAGAGATGTCTAAAACACTTGGAAACAATCTTAACAAGATAATAGAAGAGGTGTTTAAAACATTTAGAGAGAGCCTGAACAAGATAACAAAAAAGGTGTTTAGAACATTTCGAGAGAGTCTTAACAAGATAATAGAAGAATCTCTCTCAATAGCAAACCCTATTAAGATTAAGAAACGATGATATGGAGGAAACAACGAAGATAATTAATGAGCATAGAGAAAGGATTGGCCAACCCATTGAAAGATGAGATGAATCATGTAATATCCCAAATACTGATATTTTCTAATGTTCTATTGTAGTGCTGACTCACACACTCAATCTTAAACAAAAATGCGAGATAACTGTGCATGCAAACTTGCCATGCAAAAATGCCCTAAAATGTAGTTGAATTAGGGTTAGGGTTTGCAGAGAGAAATTAACAATTACCAATGATATTCCGATTGATAATGACTCCAGAGATAGCTGCATGCATAAAGATCCAAATAGGTGGGCTAGTAGTGCTTCTTTCCTCCAATGTTACCTCCCCACTATACCGTAAGCACCCTTCAAACTGAAGGTGACATTTTTGTAGGAGGAGAGGTCAAATCCGACTGAAACTTAGTGGAATTGTCTGTCTCTTGATGCCAGAGAGATGGACTGTCACATGCGGAGGTTTGGTTGCCTCTAAGAGCCCTAGCGAATTGATCTGTGGTCCTACTGTTCACGCCCCCCAAGCTCTCTGTTTGCTGATAGATGCTCCAGATGAGCAAATTGATGGCTGATATTCCTTGGATGTCGTAGGATGGGCCTGCTGAGAAAGAGAAAGCTAACATGTGGAGGAAAGATTGGGTTTTGTGGTCCCAGCAAATCCTTTTGTGATTTCCCCTGTACTTCCACCTACAAACGTGGGTTTGTTGATAATCCTTCGAAGTGTGTTGGATCTCTGGATATTGAAGTGTATGATGAATGTTGTGGATAAACCTGGATGATATATCCCAATAGGAGACCAGGGCAGATATCTCACTGTCGAACCCTCGTTAGATGAAGAAACAGTCTTCAACCCCAACTGTCGCGGCTACACGCTGCGCTGCTGCTCAAAACTCCAAATCAATCAACAATAATCATAGATAGTCTCTTTAGTTCAATCACCCTCTTAAATAGAACTTCATGGGCTTTTAAGGTTTGCATGTCACTTTTAGGGTTTATGCTTCGCATTTGCATGCATCCAATTCTAATTTTCCGTTGACTTTTAAGACTGAAAAAATAAGGCCTGCATGCTTTATGATAATAACTCTGATGGCCCTCTTTACTATACCGATGGCTGAATAATTGACCTAATATGTTCCCGGTGTTAAAGGCATGGTATCACCAACCTTGTAGTTGCCTATGTGAGATGGATCCAGAATGGACGGTAGAGGGGCAAGCAACTAAGGAGATGGAACCAAGATTGCCTCGACTCCCAAATGGATGGTTGTCACGCCAATCGAGGCAGTCTTCACTTTATGTTGTCTTAGCTCAAGACAATCAATGGGGGAGACCCAGATCTACTCCCAACAGGAGAGATCAGACCTAGACACCAGATCAGATCAAATGGAATTCAGGTACATAAGGTGTAAGGTGATGGAAACCCTAGATCTATGGATGACGTCACTAGATGAACCAAGGCTTTGGATCAAGGTTTAGAAGATATGAGATTTGATCCAAGTTAAGACACAAGTGACCTATGAGGCAAATACTAGATTTGGGGTTAAGGTACTAGCAAAAGGTGAAAATATCCACTGCCTTGGGAAACGTAACCAATGAAGAGAAGGTAAAAACATGTTTGGGGCTATCTAGTACTGAGGGATAGACTCGAAAGAAGGTATGACAGTGTCAAAGCACCCGATCCACAAGGAAAGAGTCAAAACGCAAGAGGAAGAGGCAACAAGAGGGGTAGCGCTATGGTTTGAAGATTAGTGCCTTGGGATCTGGGCCAATGGAGTCACTTTTAGCCCAACGCCGAAGAAGACCCACCTAGGGTTGGACCCGATCTACAAACCCAAAAGTAGTTTTGCCGAAAAAGATTAGGTCATGAGAAAGGAAGGCAACATGGAAGGTAGCACTAGGGTTTGAAGACAAGTGTTTTTCAGATCTAGGGAAATGGAGTCAATTTTAGCTTAGCGTTGAGGAAGACCCACTTAGGGTTTGACCCAATCTACAAAAAGCAGAAATGGTTTGCCCCGAGATCAAGCGGTTTGATCTATAATATTTTTTGTTTTTTTTTTATATTTAAGGTTTTAAGATAAAAATGGAGATGCAGATGCCAATGGATTGAGATCTGGAAGAGAAGCACTAACCTATAGATCTTACCTGGAAAACCTTGTAGATGCCTTGAAAATGATGATCCCTGCTATCACAATCAATTTGAGAAGATTTGAGTGAGTTCTATGCCCAACGTTTTGCCCCAAAAAGCCACTGTGCCCTCTCTCCTGCACAACAAACGTCAACCATATCAGATTTGCTGCATCATGAGAAAAAAGCAAATGCTACAAAAAAATAGCAAGATGAAATCATAGATCGCATTGATACTAATGAAAACCCCCTGATACAAAACGCATCCAAGCCAAGCAAGTTGAGGAAACCCTGCAAAAACACCCAATTTGAAGTCGCCCTCCTGTAGACAAGACAATGTTTCCCAAAAAAATATATAAATCTCACAACAAATACCCAAATGCTAGGAAGCAAAGATTTTCCAGTCACCATCTAAGAACACCAAATGCAAAGAAGATCCAAAAATTATCTACAAGAAAAAAATTTCTATTACCCAGATCCAAGAGCCAAAGACCCTTTACAAATGAGATGCTCTCTCCTTTAAATAGGAATGAAAGAACCAAAATCCTAACCACTTTTCAAATGGGTGGCTAAGATTAAAAGATCCAAAAGTTCTAATCAACGGTTGAGATGAGTTCAACATAAAGTACATGGATCAATACAATAATATAATATAAAAATGGACTCAATCACCCTAGGAGAGGGGATCCCACTAAATAAAAATAAATGAAGCATATGGTGGGTCCAAGGAGTGTTAACTAACTCCCTTAGGGTGTCCTGAGACTCAGTCATGGCATGGGATAGTACTATAGTCCATCAATCAAATCATGATCCATCATAGATGGGAACTGGCAGAACAGTGTACTGAAATCTGAAAAATAGAACATTGTAGCCTGGCTACTATATATGTGATAACAAGGCCCAGAGTCAGGAACTGGCTGAATAGTGTACTGAAATCTGAAAAAATAGAATATTGTAGCCTAGCTACTATATATGTGATAACAAGGCCCTCGATCAATTCCCTATTTATCAAAATCGAAACATTACAAATCAATAATCAAACCAGTTACCTACAAAGGTTTGCCAGTAAATCTAAACTTCTTGACTCCAAAAAGGAAATAATGGTAGCATACAACTTAGTTTCTGATTGTGACAAAACACCGCCAAAAGTATCACTAGCAACAATCTCATGTACACTACCGAATGAAAATGAGAACGATGGATCCAAACAAGCAACAATTTCTCGAAATGAACAAATACGAGAACCACCTAGAAAGTATATTCTGACTCATCTCAGGAAAGTTAATAAGATCTCCGTTCCATTAAAAGGGGCAAGTAAGCTTATAATGCCACTTGAAACCATGATTAAGAATTGCAACCCAAGACATTGAAACTTAAAGGAACCATAAAAAATCAAAGTGTAACTATACTTGTAGATTCCAGTAGTACTCAAAATTGTATAGACATCAACATCACTAAACAATTAAACCTTTTTGTGTACCCCACCAAGGACCTCACCATCACTGTCGTTGATGGAAAAAAAGTCAAAGACGTAGGAAGATGTCATAATTCTTGATTCAAATACAAGAACTAGAACTGCAAATAGGACTCTATGCTTTATCCCTCGAAGAAATGGATATAATGCTAAGTGTAGAATGGTTGATGCAGTTGGACACTTATACCACAACCCTTGATAAACAGTTCATGGAGTTTAACTGGCGAGTTCAACATTACAAAATTACAAATTATATGGTGCAAAAGGGTCCGATCTCAATAAATTTGAATTATCTCTAAGGAAAAAAACGCATGAAGCACATACACGTGTACAACAAGGGAAGCAAGTCAAGTATACACGCAAGAAGCATCTAGGGTTCACCTTAAACAAACAAGTCCAAAGACATCAAGAAACGATGGGCATCCTACAAAGGAACCTTGCTACTGCTCAAAGCAAGACCAAAATCAAACCCCTACAACGAGACAAACACGAAGATGATGCCATCAAGATAACATGCTTCTCTAGAGAAAATCCTATTTATTATGCTTTGTGGACAAATCATTCCTTGAGAGGGTGCAATGTAACAAACACAAATGTTATAATAATAATAATAATAATAATAATAATAATAATAATAACAAATAATATTAGTTAAACTAGATGAAAGGTCAGAGGACATACCTATTCACTCAAGACCAGTCAATGCTTATAAAGTACCGTCACGAGGATAATTGTACTCATCATCATACTATCAACTATTTATTCAATATATTTTTATCATTCTATCAACTATTTATTCAATATATTCATATTGCAGAAATCTTCTGTCAATTGCATAGTGAACAGGAACTGTCCACTACAGTAGAGGCCAAAATGATTTAAGCATAGATAATTCTAACCACCTTAGTATCACACAGTGCAGGTAAGCAAGGATGCAGACAAAAAAGAAGCATCATAGATTCCAACCATTTCTAAATAAGTAGGTGGATAAAACCAATGAATAAGGTCATATGGTGGAATCAAACACATTGGAGCTATTTGTTGAACCAGGCTAAAAATGAAAGAGTACATGCAACCTCATTTTATTTAGAACAAATTATTCATAAACAGAGGCAAGTTGCTTAATTTTCAATGCATCAGCAAGCTGCTTAATTTTCAATACATCAATAATATCTAGATTAAAAAAGGTCTTATATGCATAAAATCAGGTCTTATTAAATATTTCTTACTTAAGAATGTTTTTTATGACAATATGATATTTAATGGGCTATAAACAAAAGGCACAAGGGATTTGTGCTGTAGCATCCACTTCCATAATCAGCATTGGCACACTATCTAAGCCAAATTCAGTAAAACATTTCTCCAAATTGCAAGATTCCATCAATAAGCAAACAAAAGTTTGCAATTGTCGTCCCTTAACAATAAACAGAATGAAAATCACATTAGATAATAGACCTGGGTCAGATCACAATATTCTTCTCCCAGCGTTTGTAGTCCTGATCCTGTCGTCAGCAAATAATAGAGCATTTGTCCTGCCAATTTCGTCTGCAAAGCAAACAATGGAGAAAACCATGGTCGGAAAGCTTTTAGAGTTTCAATCATATCATATCTGCAGAAAATCAGCAACCAGTGGGAATTTGGAAGATATTAAATTGAAATGAATTAGTTACTAATGTCCAACAATAACCAATAACAGTTAATGGAACTATAAAAGCAGCACATAACAAAAGACAAGCTAATGATTCAAACATTGCCACTATCAAATGAAAGAAAAGGAAAGAAAAAAAGATTTCAGCTTCAAAGTGATCTCTAGAGTAAGATACATCATGGAAACACTAAAATTTAAAAATGAGTAATCACAGTGGCTGAGTTAAGCCATCAATAACAATCCTAACATCCAAGGTCAAGAACAAGCTGGTAATAAGAGGTTAAGGTTTTTTGCCACTGTCTTTGTATAGTCCACCAAAAGATTGATCGATTATTGTGTCCCTAATCATGAGGCTTCTTCAGGTAAAAGTACCCTGTAGACTAGAAGAGGGTTGTGATGAGGTCGGTACAAGATCCCTGAGTTGACCCTCTGCTCAGAAAGCTCTTCCTATACTGAAGCATCTCCAGGATGAATAGGGTTACATATCTTTGAATCTAATAAGCTATAAATGTCGATAAACAACACTACGAATCTCTGGACAGGCAGTGATACCAAAACCTTCTGATTTTCTATTAAAGTAGTAATATCTGTCACATATTTTACAATAACGTGGGCACCTAAGGATAAAATGATGCTTTATCTTTAATTCTATATTCAAAGCTGGCAGATCTTTTGGTCTGCAGTAATATCATGACAAGTTACTATTTGGAGTGCTGAGAACAAACTAACAACTGGACTACAGGAAACTTTAGTCCATATTTCAGAGTAGTCTACCCAGAAAGCACCTCTTTCAGAAACTCTTTGGATACCCCTGGTCATCTCCTTCCCAAAAAAGGGGAGATCAACATGGTAATCGAGGATGACATCTATCAAAAGTACATTCGGAGCACTTGTGCCCCCCCTGCCTATGCCAAGGTTCTTGATCACACAATGGCGTTTTAAAATGAGCACTTCATGCAGCAGGAGGGTCTCATTGCCTGTCCCAACTACATTCAGCATCATTGGATCCATAGCCTCAGGATCCCACTTGAACAGTTGCGGGTTTGCTCACATCTACGAGTCAAGACGAACCACCACATCCAAAAGTCTGAGAGAATCTACCAACTATGCCATATTTAGGAGATTGTGTCCGAGGAACACTTTGTCTTCAAATGTCCTAGATACTATCAGATCCAAGGGAAGTTTCACTGCTTGTTCCAAGATTCAGGTGGTTCCCATGTGACCTTTTGCTACCCTAATCACAGATGCCTAGCCTTAAATGTTTGATAGGAGGTGTTCCATAAGCAAGAGACTCTACAAGTTCTCTCTAGGCCCAATTCAATTAGGATCATTACCTCTTTCTTTCAAATTATCTCTTGGTGGTGGCACTAAGCACTAAACTGACCTCCCGCCCCCCACCTATGACTTGGATGGCGATAAAGCCCAGAGACAATAGAATTTTTCTCACATGATTGCAAGACACATAACCTCTACAACACCTCAAAGGAAAACCCACTAGCTAAGTTGTATGGCTTCTTGGGTTAACTCAAGCAGCCAAACATCAACATGATTTTCTTCCCCTCAACCTCAAATGTTAGGAGATAGAAATCTTCTCAACCTACTCTCTTCTCTTCTTGCCCCGCATCTACTCTTAGTATGCAGCCAAGCTCCATCAACCAGGAGCAATCTCTAGACAACGTCATCAGGCTTTGCTTCAATCCCTTCACATTCACTAATGACAATAGGGAAGCCTCTTCTCCCTCCTTTTCCTCTACTTTTATTTTAACTTATCAAGTTAATGTGGAGTTAGGGCCTCACACCTCAAAGAGTTTGCCTAGCTCTTGGTCTCCTCTTTCTTTCAATGCCATTTATATCCCAATTAGAGATGTCTAGCCTTGTATTGCAAGAGGCCCTCCAACTTCGCTCCTTCATCCTCCAGCAACATTCACAGTTGTAACCAACCTCCACTCAATGGATTACTTCCTTCTTTTGTATGCTCCCTTCTTCTAGGAGCACCAAGAGCCAGACAGATGGAAGTACTGCTTCTGATCGTTGATCAGTCAGGACATGGAGGACCACCTCCACTTTCGCTCGACACTAATGACATGGTTAGTCTCAGCCCCATCCTAGCAATCAGACAACTTCATCCAGATCACAGCAGCAAGCTCCCCTCTCTATGCAACGATGCACTACACATTATGGCTCCTCTTCCAAATCTTCCTCCAAATAGAGAACTATTTTGAGATTCCTTCATTCAGCTTTAGATGTTAGGAGTGATGCTTCCAGCAATGTTTTAAAACTCGGGCTCGGACTTGAAATTGGTAATGAATCAGTAATGACTTGGTCGATTTGCATTTAATGACTCGAATTACTCAAAAAGTACACAATATTTAAATTTTAAAGAAAAACAATATTTTAAAGATTTTAATCCATGTTTCTAAAGCATTAAAAATAAAATATCCAAAGTCTACTCATGTATATACCATATAAGGGTGAATTTATCAAAATCGCACGAAATGTACTGTGCAATATACATTTGGAACAAAAAACATAATCAATGAGACCTAAATGGCTTGTAGAGTCCAAAAAACAACATGCTATGAATACTATGATGCCACTACATCATACATCATTGGTCAATGATCGTACATCTCTTTTTGTTTAGCCTTCTCCTCTTCAAGTTCATCAAACTGTTGTTACAACTCCAACCTAATCTCCCCAATCAGCTCTAAATTAGCGTCACATGGGGCAACATTTCCTCTAAGAGTAGCCAAGTGTTATTTGAGCCTATGAATGCCCCCTCCTTTAATCCATTTCTTGCAATACTTGCAATACATTTTCCCTTCAACGACATTAGCATGGATCCATGTCGGATCTTTTCCTTTTGGGGCCAATCTAGAAGCTAAATGCAAAGTAGATCTAAACATCCAAAGAAAAAAGAAAATATCTTCCTATTTTAGCATAAAACAATAGAAAGCAAGACTAATATTTGTAAATTTTATGAGAAAAAAAAACAATGGTAAGCTGGCAGCTGACATACATCTAGGCAATAGAAAATCGATCTCCAATAGTCCAACTCTTCCAAGCGTGTTGATTGTTCTTCACTGCTGCAGGGCTGCTCCAAGCCTCCAAGAATCCAAACAACAAAAATGTCAAATGCTCACAAACAGCTCATAGCAAATGTGTGAGTCAAATAGAGGGGGGCAGGTCATCTTATAGCCAAGTTAGGGTCAAAATAGGAAAAATGTAAAAAAAAACATGTTTTATGGAGTCTTCAGGACTGTGGATGTCAGAGACATCTACCTCGACCGACTCAGTATCAAACTGGCCACCAGAGTTGAGTTGCAGGTCGAGGATCAACTCGGCCAACTCGAACTCGGACTCGATTAATTTAAAACAATGGCTTCTAGTGCATTGTTATCACATATATAGTAGCTGAGCTACCATATTCTATTTTCCAGATTCCAGTACACTTTTTCAACCAGTTCCCTTACATATGAGATGCTGAGATGAGCATCTATGATGGATCACTATTTGATGGTGGACTATAGTACTTTCCCATGCCATGACTAAGTCTCAGGACACTTGGATTTGAGGATTGATGTAGCCATTTAGCCATTTACAGAGCAGTCAGTATTGCCCAGAGTTGCAGCAGTAGTTTCTCAGTGGACAAATGTTGGTTAGGATTGGTTATTCACTGGTATATGATTCAGCAGGTTTTATCTTATGTTATGGTTATTATTGCTTTTATACTCATTCTTGTGACATGTCTTAGCATTTAGTGTCATGACCTGGCGATCATATAAATATGTGGACTTGGTTGTATTGATATTATGTATGTATGTCCCTACTTAGACCTAGAATTTCATGACCCATACTCATTGGTTTTACCCTCCTTAGGGAGAATAGAGGTAATCATTCCCACCATACTTTGGCTTGCTAGTGTTGGTCTCATTTTTCACTATCTCCACCTATCCATTACCTTCCATTTATGTTTATATCCCAACCTACTACATGACTTGTGGCATGGAGGACATTTCCCCACTATAGCCTCTTTGTTGGACAAGCTTCACTATCTATTTGTGTCTCGGCTCTGAGTTGCCTAGGTTGTGTTGGCTAAACCTGAAACAAATAGCACTGCCATCAATACAATGTATATGGAAATGAAATGAATATCTTGTGAAAAGCCCATTCATGAAAAAAAGTGTTTTTGAACATACATGAATGCAAGGAAAGCCTAATGAAATTGGTCTTGAAGTGTAAATGTGAAATGTGAAAAGTAAAACCCATGTAACAAGTGTTTTTAAACATGCATGAAACATGAAGCCTCAATAAATAAAAATTCGTGTAACAAATGCATGGATCAAGGCTATGGAAACTCGAAGGCCCAAAAAGCAATGGTTCTTAAAAGTTATATCTAAAAGATTGTTGGCCTCACTTGTATTTGATATGGATTGTGAGCATTTGTCAAGGTGAATAAGCACCTCTGGACGTAACTTACCCATTTGTGAGACACTGCCATCCCCTGTGTTATTGCTTGTCCGGCATATGCTAGAGTGAGTATCCCCTTTCCATTTCCAAAGTGTCACAGTGTCAAGTTGGTAGTCACCCTTTAGCCTAGCCTTTTGATTTGTAGCCTTCATCCTTCACTAGCAAATTGATTACAACTATGAAGTGAGTATGGTCTTGAAAGTCTGGTCTAAGCCATAATAATTAACAAAACTCTATATATTTGGTTGATAGACTGCCAATGAAATGATTACTATTTGTTATAATTGTTACTTGAATGATTTGTAGAGCATGTCTCAACCTCTAACACTTGCAGCAGTTTGATGTTAGCCTGGGTCATATTGTTGATTATTTGATCATTTACAGATTATTATTAATTTCTCTGTCTGGGCATATGAGATATTGTACATGATCATGCAAAGATCTGTAGGATGTATGAGTATACACCTTAGATGGATTTGGGCACCTTGAGTCCAATGAGACAGTTTGTTTTTAGTTCTAGGCAGTTACAGTGGTGATTTGCCTCATTATACCATTATGGTGCAGTTTTGCCATGATAAATGGCCTGTCAAAGCATAAGGATGATTTGATTGGTTCACCTAAGGCGCTATATGAGGAGGGGGTGGTCCAGCCACTTGTTTTTACCATTATACCCCCCTCCCAAAGAGCCTAGTGGGCTCAGTTGGACAACGCAGGCACTCCAGGTGACAATTTGGGTAGGTTCATAGTTCCCAAGGCAGATTAAAAATGGTAAAAATGGCTACTGAAGAATTCAAATTGGGCTACTGAGGCAAGGAAATGGCATGGGATGAGTTTTGATGATGAGTGATGTCTTCCGCCCAAGG
>LPNX010057511.1:124609-157278 GCA_001517045.1 Pseudotsuga menziesii | reverse complement strand
CCCCCAAAATACCCCAAAATTTTGGGGTGTCTCTACACGTCCCCAATGTGCGTTTCCCCGCTCCCACGCCCCCGCGTCCCGGAAACTTGGTGGAACACTGATGTTAAGTTGATAGTCATCATTTGCCTCAGCCTTGTAAATTTCAGCCTTCACCCTTCACTAGCAAATTGACTACAACTATGAAGTGAGTATAGTCCTGAAAGTCTGGTCTGAGTAATAATAAATAAAACCCTATATATGTATTTGGTTGATGTACCGCCAGTGAGATGGCTGCTACTTGTTGTGATTGTTGCTTAAATGATTTGTAGAGCATGTCTTAGCCTTATAGCACTTGCAGCAGATGGATGACAGTCTGAGTTATATTATTGGTATCTGGTCATTTACAGATGATTATATTGTCTATTGGATAGATATGGTTGATGATCAGGTAGAGACCTGGAAAGGGTATGAGTATACACCCTCGATGGATTTGGACTCTCTGAGTCTAATGAGATAGTTTGTTTTCAACTCCGGGAACTTGCAGAGATGGTCAGGCTTATTTTACTCTTTTGATGCAGTTTTGCTTCACAAGATGATGTGTCTGAGCAGAGAGATGTTTTTATTGGATCTCCTAGGGCGTTGTATGGGGCATAGGGGGTGCAGCCACTTGATTGTACCATAGTACCCCCATCCCAGAAAGCCTGGTGGGCTCAGTTGGACAACGCAGGCACCCTAGGAGACTGTTTTGGCAGGTTCACATTTCCTGAGGCAGATTAAAAAATGATTAAATGGCTATTGAAGAAATCGATTTGGGCTACTGAGGCAAGGAAATGACATGGGATGAGTCATAATGATGAGAGTGATGTCCTCCGTACCTTCTCCAGCAGTTGCAGCCCCTGATTGGGCCTACACCTATTTTTCAAGCATTTTTATATTATTTTCTGGAGCTTTTGGGAGGCTCACGATTTCCTCAAGAAGGCACAAAGTCAAAAAATTAAAATATTATATAATTTTATTGTGCCATGGGGCACCCAAAGGGAGTTAGTTAACACTCCATGGACCCACCATGTGCTTCATTTATTTCTTGTTGAGTGGGGTACCCTCTTTTTGGGTGATCTAGTCCACCTTGGTACTTTATGGTTATATTGATCCATGTATTGTATGTTGAGCTCATCTCAACCATTGATTACAACATTTATATCTTTTAATCTTAGCCACTCGTTTTGAAAGTGGTTAGGATTTTGGTTCTCTCATTTCTATTTAAAGGAGAGAGCTCATTTGTAAGAGGTCTTTGGCTCTTGGATCTAGATAATAGAAAACTTTTCTTGTGGATATTTTCTTGGATCTCCTTTGCATCTGATGTTCTTAGATGGTGATTGGAAAGTCTTTTGCTTCCTAGCATTTGGGAAATTGTTATGAGATCTATATTTTTTGGGGATCATTGTCTTGTCTACAGGAGGACGACTTTAGCTTGGGCGTTTTTGCAGGGGTACCTCAACTCGCTTGGATTGTCTTCGTTTTTTATCAAGGAGTTTTCATTAGTGTTGTGGTGACCTATGATTTCTTCTTGCTATTTTTCTGCAGCATATAGCTTCTTTCTCATGTCATAGCAAATCTGATATGGTTGACATTTGTTGTGCAAGAGAGAGGGCGCATTGACTTCCTCGGGCAAACACTGGACATAGAACTCGCTTCAAGCTTATCAAATTGATCGGGATGGTAGGGATCATCATCATCAAGGCATCTACAAGGTTTTCCAGGTAAGATCTACAGGTAGGTTCTTTTCTTCCATGATCTCAATCCATTGTACCTGCTTTTCTTCAATTCACTGAAAATTCCAAAATATTTAAAAAGTCCAAAAATATTTAATCGGAGAACCATTCGATCTTTGAACAAACCACTATTGGGTTTTGTAGATCGAGAATCCTTCTCACCATTTCATCTTCAACGATGTCCAATAGGTTGTTGGTTTTCCCTAGATCTGAAAAACTGATTGTCAAAACCCCTGCGCCCCCCATTGAAATTTTGACCTTTTCCAAATCTGACTTTTTCCGGAAAATAATCACTTGGGTTCGTAGATCGGGTCCTCCTCATTCCAAAACACCTCCAATGCTAAGCTAGTTTCTGCCAGATGGCCCTAGATCTGAGAAACTGACTTTTAGCACCGTAGCACACCTAGTCATTTTCTGACTTTTTCGGATCTTATTTTTTTCTGCATTTTTCCAACTTGGGTTTGTAGATCAGGTCATCCACATCCCATTTCTCCTCCAACGCTGAGCTAATGCCTCCTAGATTGTCCTAGATCTGAGGATCTGTCCCTCCAAAGTCCAAACCCTAGCGCTAGTGCTCTTTCTGTTGGTTTCCCCTGCAAACTGAATTTTCTGGGCCAAACACTTTTCTGGGTCCATAGATCAAGGCATATCCCAAGTGGGTTCACTCTAACGCTATGCAAATACTGACTCCATTGCCCAAGGCCCAACAGGCACTAATCTCAAAGCCTAGCGCTAGCCCTCTTTTGACCTCTTTTCCCTGAAAGTTGACTTTTCTTTGATGACTCTGGTACTTTGACATTGTCACATCTTTCATTGAGTCTATCCCTTTGGTACTAGATAGTCCCAGCTCTGTCCTTACTCACCCTGCATTGGTTATGTTTCCCAAGGCAACGGTTATCTTCATCAGTTGCTAGTACCTCAACCCCAGATCTTGTATCCACCCCATAAGTTACCTTGGTTCCACTTTGGATCGAACTTAACACTTCCAAAACCCTAATCCAAAGCCTTGGCATACCTAGTAACATCTCCCATAGATCTAGGGTCTTCAATTACCTTACACCTTACATACCTCAAGCGTACTTGATCTGATCTGGTGTCTAGGTCTGATCTCTCCTGTCGGGAGTAGATCTAGGTCTCCCCCTTTGTTGTCTCGGACTTAGATAACATAAAGTGAAGGCTGCCTTGATTAACGTGACAACCATCCATTTGGGAGTCTAGGCAGTCTTGGTTCCACCTCCTTAGTTGCTTGTCCCTCTACCATCCATCTTGGATCCACCTCACACAGGCAACTACAAGGTTGGTGATAACAAATTGCATGGCGTTGCAAGGCATTTTTAGAGGCATGCATGGACTTGCATGTTCTTGAATGCCAAATCTTCAAACATGTGAGCATTTTTCTATCTTTAGCAGTGGGTTATGCAGTCAGGACATGTGGCATCTGTGCATGTGTAACATGTGGCATCCAGGCATGTATCATGTTGCAACATGCATGGGCACATGCATGAGAAAGAGGGTGCACGCTTGGGACTAAAGTGACTAGACTTGAACTAGGGCATGCATGAGACCTCCTCCCCTTAACTCAACTTTGAAGAGGGTGCCTCCACTTAACTCAACCTTGAAGAGGGCCACCTTCACTTAACTCATACATGCAAGTCAAGACTCGATTGACGGTGAAGTGCACAAAGAAAAGTTCGGTTAGACTGGGCTCTTCACTCACACATTATGGACAAATAAACTGTAGAAGGGGGGTGCATTGCTTCATGCATGTTGAAGACAGCGATTAGAAAGGTGGCACACTCTCTCACGCATGCTTGGACAATCAGTGAAAGGGCACATTAGGGTTTCTTGCCTGTCCATTTAGTGAGGCTTGGGCAAAGGAGACAAGTGGAGTTTCTTCTTAACAATAAAGACGTATTGCTTTTCCATTCTCCTTCCATTCTCTCTTGGCTACTTCATTTTTGTGCAGGGATCATCATCGGATCAGCTTTGTAACTGTCTATATACTGTAATCAACCTTTTGGATAATGCAAAGCAGAGTTTGACTATGTTATTTCTCTAGCTTTTTAATTCGTTGATGTATTCATATATCTGTGTGTAGATTGTAGAAGTTATTAGGCCTATATTTTGATGTTTTCAGTCATTTAGAATGCCTTTCTTCCATCCATTTAGCATTTAAAATTGTTGCCTACGTGAAACTTCCACCATTAAGACCAAAATATTGTTTTACTGTCTCTTTGGTAGCTTATTTACAGGTCAAATATCACCTTTTCACTATTGTTATAAGAAGTTTTATTGGCATATTTACAAGTTGGACAGCAGCATACAAATTACAAAGGTTCGGGACACCCCCCTAAGGTTGCCATGTACAAGCCTAAGTCACCGCATTCGCCGCTTTTAAAGCATGAAAATCGAAATCTGCCGAATTTTATCCAAGCACGATTTTAATCATTTAAATTCGTCGAATTTCATCCTTTAAATTCAACCCAAGTCTGCGATTTTTGTCCATGCACGCACCTCCTGTCATAAATCCACCAGACGCTAAGAGAAATAAAAATGCATTATTCTGTGCTTAGCGGATCATCCGATGCCCTCGAATGGAACTGCAACAGATCTTACAGTCGATGGTGGCTCTCGAGTATCAGTACTCGAAAGTCAAACCAGAAATAAAAAAAAATTGTTCCCCGGTTTGTGATAAACTGATTCGTGGAAAACTAATTTATGGGTCCATGGAGAATGAACAAACTAGTTCCTTGGTTGATGGCAAGCTGGTTCGATGAATGATCATATAGTAAATATGGTATAATAATTAGTTTCATTTATATTTATAATGTGTTAAATGAAATTCGAAATGTTTGATGCATATTTTATTATTTGCAAAATTTAATGTATTTTTTAATGAGTAAACTGGTTCGTTGGTTCGTCGCAATTTGGTTCGATTAATGATAGTATAGACTATAGTAAATATTTTCATTTTTATAAAGTTATATTTTTATAATGTATTTAATTATTTCATTTTTATAAAGTTATATTTTTATAATGTATTTAATGAGCATATTAAATTTTATTAAAAGATTAGATGTATTTTTTATTAGTTTTAATTTTTATAGTCTCTCGAATTTAATGCCGAATTTTATCACCAAAATTTTGAGTGTCGATTTTTTTACGAACTTCAAAGTCACCAAACTTGAACACGAATTCAAACCAAGTGACTAAGGTGCCAGCCCAAATGGAGAGGAGGTTCCTCGATAACAAATTGGATGAATTTCCCTACAAGTTATACTAATTTTTATCGCATATTTCAAAGGATTAGTACATCATTACAATGCGGAAAATAGTGCTAACAAATTGTAATGTCCCTTTTTTGGAATTTTTGAAAAAAGTGCAATTCAGGCAAAATTCAAGCTTAACTAGTCATGACTCTAGAGGGTTCCAACTTTCACCAAATGGTCCAGAATTTGAAAGGCAATGGTATGGTGAGTCTTAAAACATCTGAAGATGGTTTATGGATACTTTGTATCGAACTTTAGACCTCTGCAACCTTGTTTGGGACTGATGACAAAAAGGCCAAAATTACTAGGAAATTGTGATCAAATCCTCACTAGGGTGTAGGTCAACTAGGCTTTCCAACTCATGTAAAAACCTACCAAATTTGTAAGTAGAGTATGGGGACTGATATAAGACCTCATGCATTGTCATTACACATGGTTACTAGTTCTGCAAACTGGTTATAGAGTTCCACATTCATTTGATAACTTTCAGTGAAATTGCTTAAGGGGAAATTGCATCACTAGCTCAATTTTGACATATGAAAGGGAGAGTTTAAAGGCTCATATTAGGATGTGACATATAGATACCATATACAGCATAACAATTGTTGCCCCAACAGTATTAAACAGCATAGAAATCCCCTCATACAAGTATTGTATACAACTCATTCAGTATGGGAGTCAAATACATGAAAACTAGTGAATTAATAGCATGAAATTGCAAGAGTTTCACATATGGATTTCTTGGATTTCGACCCACGGAGCATAGGGACATGAAATTACAGAGTAACACATCATATATGGCTTTCAAAACATCATCAAACTCAGGGAACATCTCTCATACAAATCTTATATAAGACTCCTTCAAGATTTAGGCCAAAGTCATGGAAACTTGTGACTCAATTGCATGGGAATGCAAGCTTTTCACACATGAGTTTATTGGATTTTGAGCCACATAGCATAAGGGCATGAAATTACAGAGTAATACATCATATATGGATTTCCCAACATCATCCAACTCGTAGAAGAGCCCTCATACAAATCTGGTATAAAACTACTTCAAGATTGAAGCCAAAATCCATGAAAACTAGTGATACAATGGCATAAGAATGCAAGCTTTTCACACAGGAGTTTCTTGGATTTAGAGATGAAAAGCATATGGGCATGAAAGTACAGAGTATTACATAATATATGGCTTCCCCAACATCATCAAACTCGTAGAAAAGTCCTCATACAAATATCATATAAAGCTACTTCAATATTGAAGTCAAATCCATGAAAACTAGTT
Organism: Pseudotsuga menziesii; assembly: GCA_001517045.1. Taxonomy (NCBI): domain Eukaryota; kingdom Viridiplantae; phylum Streptophyta; class Pinopsida; order Pinales; family Pinaceae; genus Pseudotsuga; species Pseudotsuga menziesii. The sequence continues at coordinate 150,973 of LPNX010057511.1, read as the reverse complement.
ATTCAAGAGCATGGGAATGCAAGCCTTTCATACATGTATTTCTGATATTTCGACTTACAGAGAATATGGACATGAGATTATAGAGCCATGAATCATGTTTCAAAGCTTGGGCATCAACTATACTCAGCAAAGTGCAAGCACCACTCCAACAAGTGCGCCATCAAATGAGAGTGTGGGGGGATGGAGAAGAAGGAAAGAGAGAATGGGGAGATAGATGAGAATTTGACTGTATGGACCTTCAACCTACAAATAAAACTCCTTCAAGCTCCCATGAGAGGTATGAATGACCTCTCCATCAACCAACTTGGAAAGGAATCCAACTCCCTCGAAATTGGTTCACAAGCAAGGAGAGTGAACACTCACAGTGCAATGGACAAGCAAAAGCTCTCCAAAATTCCAAAGGCCAATTAACAAATGATCAAAAGCTATTATCCTTCCTCATGACATCCTTTTATTAACTTCATGAGGCCTCCTAAGGTCGAATTCCCCTCAATGGGCTTCCTCCAACTCATCTTAGTGGATTAGTAACTCATATGACACTTGTATTCCTCTTCATGCTCCAATTCTTTCCCCATTTCGAATGGTTGCCTCTAACTCCCAAATTCGACCTCTTAGTGGCTATTTTTAGCCTTATCATGTCAGATTTGTCATATGTCAACAATCAGGCATGAATTTGCCATACTTGTCATAGAATCTTCCATCATTTGTTGTCATAAAGTGCATGGAATCTCCTTCCAAGTGGCACATATTGTCTTCTAGTCTCTTCCTCTTCCATGGGAGTTACTTTCCTTTACTAATTTGAATTCCTTGGCTCATTATATGATATTTGACACCACATCACCATGCAATAACGTTACATTACCCATGTGTTCAAATTTGAATGAAGATCGTGCCAAGTGTGTGGGAAATCTAGTCACCCAAAGGCCCCACAAGCTTCCAAGTGTCTCCATGAATACATGCCACCTTATTTTCTTAGAATTTATCATTTATGTGACCCATTTAGATGTGAATATGATAAACTAAAGTCCTTTTGGGTCCCATATCCCCTTATTACAAAATTTATGTCTCCATCTCAACCTAGGGAACTAGTAGGTTGGTGAAACATTGTTTGCAAGTAGTCTTATTTGGAAATTATTTAATTGGGGACATGACAGTCCTCCCCACTCAAGATTGCTTGTCCTCAAGCAATGCCAAGTTTGGATGCTGCAAAATTGTTCATATTCCCAAGTGGCATCCTCATTTGGTACTCCTTCCTTTGCACCAAGTGCTCTCTTATGGTTCTGCTCACTAATTTTCTTTAGTTGCAATTTGAGTAGTGGCACTCATGTACTGCAATTTTGTGTTCCCAAAAGTAAAGAGATGTGTATTGTGCATATTGATATATCCTCTAACATCGCCACTAACACCAAAAGGATTAATCAAATCCACAAAAACAAAATTTGCACAAATAATCTTTACCTCGATATTTTGGAAACCTTTTCTAAACTTTCACCCCTTTTTGCTTTTATATAACTCTTTGAAGTTGGTACAGAGTTACCAAACTGTGAGTTTCTTAGGATTCCAAGAAAATTTCAGAGAGGAACCACCATGCTTGATGTTGCACTACTCTGATTACAATCATCTTCTCAAGTGGTGACCAATGTTATCAGAACCGGACCGGTGGATGAACCGGCCCACCCCGAGAACCGGAACCGAACTGGAACCGGAAAAAAACCGGAGCGAAAAACCGGTTAAGCAAAAATACATTAAATATTCACATTTTCAATAAATATATATATATTCATGTGCATCCATGTCAATTCACATGAATATATGCATGTTCTTGATTTTGAAATTGAGCCAACATTCTTCACCATATTGAAAGCAATGCTGAAATTATGGCTAAGAAGGACAAGATCCCTCCACTATGGAGACACTACTTCCAAAATACTCAGCATCTCATCTTTGTGGATAATAGCAATGACAGAGATTGTGTTGTAGAAGCAAGGGATGTTTTGCATATGCTTATCCGTCTAAATGCATATGTACAATAGCAATTCCAGATTATAAAGCATTGCTGATACATATTCATGATAGAATTGAAAACCGAAGTGATTGGAGAAAATAGCTGTTAGTTCTGAAAATTAAGGGAGCCACCACTTATTAAACAAGGAGTCAAATTAGTCGTGTATTCACAGGTATCACTACCACGCTTTTGCATATGAGTTTGGTCCCACTCATTTTGTCTTTCAAGGATAAGTTCACAAGGTTAAAGAGATTTAGAGAAAATCTAAAAGAGGTTTTGTTAAATCAAGTTGCATCAACAATCTGAAACAGAGTTTTCCATTGCAAGTGTGTTGAGTAGATAGCAATAAAATCCTCCTTTGTTCAGGCAATAGATCTGTAACATCATGCCAGCCCTAATATACGGTTGACCATGCTCAGATTTTGGTGGCGGTACTAATGAATTTGTAACAACAGTATTGAGGCTCATTTTTAGACATGTTTGAGATAGAAACAAGGGAAACTACTCAACAGATGTGAGATCCTGTAGTGGCATGATTCTATGACAGCATGTGGATGGTTTCTTTGCACATTGTAAAGATAGACTTTGGTGTGAGTTTGATGATACCTGACAGTGACATTTACGAGAAGATAACAGCAGCTATGTTGGAAACCATTATGACAATCTATACAAGCAAATCCCAATTATGCATGACATATAACTCCCGGTCGGTTCAGGGTTAAAACCACCAATTCAGGGGCAAAACCGGGCGGTTCAGGGCAAAACCGGCCAAAAACGGTTCAGTCATGCCATTCGAGCCGGTGTTTTGTGTAAACCGGTCCAACCGGCCGGTTTTTTCAAAACCGGTCCGGTTCCGATAACATTGGTGGTGACTAAATCTCCAATGTTGCTTGTTGCCCCCAGGGTCCCATATGATCCTGATATATGCATGGTGTGAAATGTCTATGATAAAATGCCATGAACACCAAGCATGTGAAAATGGAATCCATCTCTCAAAAGGACTCCCACATAGGAAACTGGAACATTGCTCTGCAAAGATGAACTCAAACAACTGAAGGTTGGTTTGGTTTCTCAAACCAACAATCGAACTGTTACTCCAAGTGAGATGAAACATCATGAGTACAAAATATAGGTCATGAAAGCACATAACATCATACAAATGTACATCAATAAAGTAACTCATCAAAGAATCATGAAAGTGCTAGTACATCCAAGTAAGTAGATCATTATGCAGTCCATACACACGTGACACAAGCATCAAGTATTATATCAGATATGCCCCAATGACATAGGTGAAGATCCCATGTCCCCTAATGCTGCTCCAAAATAATATAATGTGCGTCAAGATAATCAGCCATGTGTTCTTTCATCCAAGAAGTGGATGAAGAGCCTCCACCAAAATTTGAACCAAATAAAGAGCAAAGAAAACATGAAGACTTCAAGTGGCTCAAGAAGTCTCATCAATACACCCATGAATATGTATATCAACATGAAATAACAAAGGATGTTGTTGCCAACAATAATGTTCTTCAATCATATATCTCTTCACCCAAGTGTGGGATGAATTTCCTCCAACATCAAATGGACTAGGCAAGAAGCAAAAAATCATGAGTCTCCAAGTGACTCAAGTGAATACCATAGGTGCATCCAGATGTGTGTCATCATAATGTAACAAGGGATGTTGCTGCAAATGTAAAGAAGATGGTTCTCTAATCATGTCATTATCAAAAGGAGAGATAGAAAGTCCATACTCTTCATGTGGCACTATAAAAAAAGAAACCTTTCACCCATACTTCATTAGGATGAATGCTGCAAAATTTGGAAGTGTAGGGTGTAGGAGAAAAAACCAACTCACCCAAATGATCAAAAAGTGCAAAATTTTCATTATGTGAAGGATCCATAAGGGTAGGATTATGCACCTCCCTCAAAAATGCATAACTTTCCTCATGGGTTGGTTCCAAGGTGGTGGAATCATGCACTTCTTCAAAAAGTGTGTAACCATTTTCAAGAGGCAACTCAAGTTCCTCTTCCACCACAATAAGTGATTGGCTCTCTTCATTGGTCAAGATCATCTTCAAACACATCAAGAACCTACAATTTTTCATGTTTCTCATGATCCATAATGTCATGAAAATCCTCCAAGCAATCTACCATATGACAATCTGAAACATAGGAGGAAGAACAAGTCTCTTGCAACCTCTCAAGAAGTTGCTCATTTTGAATTTTGAGCTTATGAATATCTTCATTATTCTTCAAGTAGGCTTCATGTAACCATTCACTAAGCTCAATCACATTGTTTCTATCAAAAAGCAAAGACATGAAATTACCTCTGATGTTGCACATTGCTCTTTGAATCTTCTCCATGTCTTCAAGGAAGGATGGCTCCTCTAATGAAGAAACTTTCCAACAAGAATTTGATACCAATGCTTAAGTGTCATGGAGTATGCTAAGGGCCTCATGGATATCCCTTTCACTCATATTCAAATACCCTTCAATGAAGGATGGTTCATGAGACCAAACCTCTTCTTCTTTCTGCTTGATTTGATCAACTTCTTGAAGCTGAAGTAGTGATGGGGAAGTTGATCTTGGTTCTTCATTATCTGTCACAAGGTATTCATCTTCATGTTTATGAGAACTTTGTATTGCAGCAACATTTTCCAATCTGATCTCTATCTCACCAACATAGAGTTGTGAGCACCCATCAGTAGGTACTCCTTCATAGTTCAAGCATCCATCAGTAGATGCCCTTTGGTCCATCTCCACATTAGAATGTGTCTCGGAATGATATTATATAGTTTCAAGGGACTCTTCTTCATTCTCATGTGATGTTTCCTCATCTTTTTCAAAGTCACTTGGGAGTGACATTCGATCCTAATAATGTAATGATTTTTCTGTTTCACCACCCACAAAACTTGGTGGCTCCTTGGCCTCCTCCCTACTTGTGGATTGTTGATTCTTCCTTAATGATTTCCATTTGAATTCTTGTGCCTATATCCATTCAACCAATCATAAAAGTCTTCAAAAGGAATGGCCTTATGTGTCTCTCCATGATGGGAACTTCTACTACCCCCTCCTGCCAGCTTACCCCTAAGTTGGCTAGCCATCAATTCGAATCCTTGCATGAGTTGCTTGGTCATATCATCAAAATATGACTTGATGAGTTTATTAAATTCATCCTTATCATCCATAACTTCAATAGGTGCCAAGACCATGCTTTGATACCACTGTAATGCCCCTTTTTTGGCGAATTTTGGAGAAAAGTGCAATTCAAGCAAAATTCGAGCTTAACTAGTCATGACTCTAGATGGTTCCATCTTTCACCAAATGGTCCCAAATTTTAAAGGCAATGGTAGGTCGAGTCTTACAACATCCCAAGGTGGCTTATGGATACTTTGTATCAGACTTTAGACCTTTGCAACCTTGTTTGGGGCTGATGACAAAAAGGCCAAAATTACTAGGAAATTGTGATCAAATCCCCCCTAGCGTGTAGGCCAATTAGGCTTCCCGACTCAAGTACGAACCTACCAAATTTGTAAGTAGAGTATGGGGACTAATATAAGACCTCATGGACTATCATTACACATGGTTACTAGTTCTGCAAACTGGTTATAGAGTTCCACATTCATTTGATAACTTTCAGTGAAATTGCTTATGGGGAAATTGCATAACTAGCTCGATTTTGACATATGAAAGGTAGACTTTAAAGGCTCAGATCAGGATGTGACATATAGATACCATATACAGCATAACAATTGTTGCACCAACAGTATTAAACACCATAGAAATCCCATCATACAAGTATTGGATACAACTCATTCAATATGGGAGTCAAATACATGAAAACTAGTGAATTAGTAGCATGGAATTGCAAGAGTTTCACATATGAATTTCTTGGATTTCGACCTACAGAGCATAGGGACAAGAAATTACAGAGTAACACATCATATATGGCTTTCAAAACATCATCAAACTCATGGAACATCCTTCATATAAATCTGATACAAGACTCCTTCTAGATTGAAGACAAAGTCATGGAAACTAGTGACTCAATGGCATGGAAATGCAAGCTTTTCAAACATGAGTTTTTCATAATACATCATATATGGCTTTCCCAACATCATCCAACTCATAGAAGAGCCCTCATACAAATCTAGTATAAAACTACTTCAAGATTGAAACCAAAATCCATGAAAACTAGTGATACAATGGCATGAGAATGCAAGCTTTTCACACAGGAGTTTCTTGGATTTAGAACTGAATAACATATGGACATGAAAGTACAGAGTATTACATAATATATGGCTTCCCCAACATCATCAAACTCAGAGAAAAGTCCTCATATAAAGCTACTTCAATATTGAAGCCAAATCCATGAAAACTAGTTATTCAAGATCATGGGAATGCAAGCCTTTCATACATGTATTTATGATATTTCGACTTACAGAGAATATGGACATGAGATTACAAAGCCATGAGTCATGTTTCAAAGCTTGGGCATCAACTATACTCAGCAAAGCGCAAGCACCACTCCAACAAGTGCTCCATCAAATGAGAGTGTAGGGGAATGGAGAAGAAGGAATGAGAGAATGGGGAGATAGATGATAATTCGACTGTATGGACCTTCAACCTACAAATAAAACTCCTTCATTAAGCTCCCATGAGAGGTATGAATGGCATCTCCATCAACCAACTTGGAAAGGAATCCAACTCCCTCGAAATTGGTTCACAAGCAAGGAGAGTGAACACTCACCGTGCAATGGACAAGCAAAAGCTCTTCAAAATGCCAAAGGCCAATTAACAAATGATCAAAAGCTATTATCTTTTCTCATGACATCCTTTTATTAACTTCATTAGGCCTCCTAAGGTCGAAATACCCTCCATGGGCTTCCTCCAACTCATCTTAGTGGATTAGTAACTCATATGGCACTTGTCTTCCTCTTCATGCTCCAATTCTTTCCCCAATTCGAATGTTTGCCTCTAACTCCCAAATTCGACCTCTTGGTCACTACTTTTAGCCCTGTCATGTCAAATTTGTCTTATGTCAGCAATCAAGCCTGAATTTGTCATACTTGTCATAGAATCTTCCATCATTTGTTGTCATATAGAGTGCATGGAATCTCCTTCCAAGTGGCACACATTGTCTTCTAGTCTCTTCCTCTTCCATGGGAGTTACTCTACTTTACCAATTCAAATTCCTTGGCTCATTATACGATATTTGACACCACATCACCATCCAATAACGTTACATTACCCATGTGTTCGAATTTGGATGAAGATCATGCCAAGTGTGCGGGAAATCTAGTCACCCAAAGGCTCCACAAGCTTCCGAGTGTCTCCATGAATACATGCCACCTTATTTTCTTAGAATTTATCATTTATGTGACCCATTTAAATGTGAATATGATAAACTAAAGTCCTTTTGGGTCCCATATCCCCTTATTTCAAAATGTATGTCTCGATCTCAACCTTGGGAACTAGTAGGTTGGTGAAACATTATTTGCAAGTAATCTTATTTGGAAATTATTTAATTGGGGACATGACACAAATTGGCAGCGCTGTCGGAGGTCATCGTTAGTTTTCAGCTTTCACAACGACATAGGTGAGATTTGCTTTATTTGTTTTATAATTTATTTCATCTCACATGGCGACTCCCCTTTTGCAAGGTTTTATCAGATTGACAATAAGAAGATCTCTATGATTTGAACATGCACAAGGCACCATTCCGGGCCTTAACAAATCCAAATACTATTCTGAAACATGAGGGTAGACCACTGGAGTCTCCCTTACAGACTCCACTGGTGGAAGAATCATGAGTGATCATGGATGTTGAGTACATAAAATGGATACAGGATATTGAAGCCCTCACGGTGGAGTTATCTCGCATTAAGAAAAGAAAAAATTAAACTATACTTGCTTTCCATGGTCGTTTTATTCATAAATTGAGTAAGATTCATCTATCATTCAAAATGGTTGTTGTCTTGGATTATGTCTTTGCTTTTGACCCAGTATTTTGTTCCCTCTTATGGAATGAGAAACCAACAAGTATAGGGCAAGCTTTTTGCATTGCCCTAAGAATAGAGGAATTCTTTGCTGCTAAGAAGTAACAAAATAATGGAAGTTGTGCATGTGGCCTGATAATGGCTCTTACATGGATGATCACAAACCAGTGGTAGCACCTTTTGAGCCATATGCAAAATTCCATAAAGATGAAGAGGAAGAGGAAGAGTTTACAAATGGATTTGTTGGTTCTTCCCAGTAATTATGATAAAGCTCAAGAGAAAGAGAAACAAATCGGCCTTGCAGATTTTAGTCATTAGGAAGATCCTACAGTTGATCATATTTTGGATATCAAGGTCAGACATGATCTAATTGAGTCAAGGGTGATGGAAGTGTTTTAGAAAGCAGATGTAAAAAAATTTGGTTGTATCTTTCATCCCTAACCCTTCTAATCATTTCTTTAAGGCTCATAAGAGCCTTGGTTGACCCCATTTTACCCAATGGATAAGACACTTGTCTCTGGTCCATTCATCCATATTCCTTAAAATAAAGGCATATTGTTTTGCTAGAGCCATCTCTTCATTTCAACTTGGAATCTATTGCAAGCTTTAGTAATCCTAATCTAGGGAACCCCCCCTTGAGTTGAATAAGAACCAACCTAAAGAGCAGAAGAGGGTTTCGTGTGATGACATTTGGCATCCCTCTTAGTTTCATCAAAACCATACCTTCAGCTTTAAGACTTTATCACTAAGGGTGTGAGTTTGGGTGATAACAACCATAATTGTCTCAGTCCATCTTACAAAGATGACCTGATGCATGGCAAGCTATCCCAAGGATAAATATTAAAAATCTATCAACTAGCTCCAGATGCTAACTTCATGTGGGAGAGCTGTGCCAAGGAAGTTATAGAAGGCTTCTAAGTCCGTACTCACCTCCTATATCAATGTGATCTTCGTCATTGCAGAAGTTCAAACCCTGGAAATTAGCAATGCTTTCATTGACTCATGTCGACCTTGATATCATTTGGCATGGGCCCAACTCAAATAACACAATGAAATTGACATCAAAATCAATGTCAAGAACCCAAGGGGGAAGGTCGATTGTGCAACAGAAAGCTACTCAAGCAAAAGTTAGATTAAGATCAAGTGCACTTCAGGAAGAGAGAGTACACCAACCTAAACAAACAGTGAGCATAAAAGCAGTAGACCATGAGCAAGTCATCCAAGATAAACTTAATTGTCTTAGATGGGAAAATAAAGAATATAATTATCCCTCCAATACCCAAAATGGCACTTTGTAGCTTAGCAGTAGCATAATGTCTTGTGTTTTTTCACACCTCATTTTGTTTTGACTAAATTTAGCCTCCTGTCAAAGAATGATTTGGAGATATGCATAATGCCATACTAATTTTTGTGATGTTTGTAAGTTTTCTAATATCATGATAGCATATTCTACCTTTAACACAAAATAACTTCAAACTATGAATGGCACGGTATATCTTCATATAGAAATAGTATGAATCCTGATTCAATTCCCATTGCCAAGGATTGATTAGAAATTTCGAAATAATAGTAGGTTCAAGATTTAACTAACCTCATTCTGGTAAGCAACAGCAAATCTTGTGCCTGTATGGCAAGAAAAAGGTTGTTAAGAAGCTATGATGTTGAACACCGACATAAAAGCAGCTGATTCTGCTTTGAATATATAGTAAATTAAAATAGTATGACAAACGTGATCTGCCTCTTCACATAACTATGCATAAAGCTAAAATGTAATGTAAATATGCAGAGGCAATGTCAATATCATATTATGAATAAACACTTACAGATATTTGACCTAAAATGTTTCTGTTAATGAATTTAATGTGGTAAAGCAAAGGGCTCTTGAAAGAGATATATGAACAAACCAAATACATGGCGAAAAGCATCATGGCAGGCATCATAAACATAAGATGCATAGTGATCATCCTTTTCTGCAGCTCGCATCACTTCTGGTTGTGCTGCTAGAGGAAATTGTCTGATGACTGCCTCTGCCCTGGGCCCAATTATGTCACGGTCATCCTGTCTAGCATCCTGTTGTAATTGTCTTGCTTCATTGATGTCTGCCATAATAGCCAACCTATGCACATATTGGGGAAATGGCATCAGCATCTCTGTCAAAAATTGTTGCATACAAAATGCAAATCCATGTAGACCTCTCTCCAGTAGCTCATTTAACGATGTGAAATATAAGGAATGTGTATAAAATCTCTAGAACATCCAACCAAACAGTCACAATTACTAATTATACTATAAGTGCATAGTTCAACATAGACACTTTATGAAAGAAGGATGACACTTCAAAGAAGAACAAGCTACAATTTAAGAAATGCAGTATAAAGAAAATTTACCAAAACATTAACAATTCATGTTGGTGTTAAGTTTTTAACATTTTAAAAGAGTTTTTGTACATATAACAAAAGTTAAAACCCCTAAACTTCAAACTAGAGCATCCAACTTTTGTAAAAGCTTTTGCACTTTTTCCCTATTAAATAGATTCTTCAATAACATTTATATAAAATGATTATTTTAAACTTAAACATTGTATAGAAAAATAAAACAACAGTCTAATGTAATGAAAATCATATGACCATTAGAGTTAATTCACGCCAGCTGATGAACATCAGTGTAATGGACTGCATATTTTCTACCAAAACAAAAAAGACAAAAGGCCAATTTCAAATGGTAGGAAAATTGAATTATATTTTAAGATTGTTTCATTGGGAAGACTGGTTTCAGTTATTTTTTACCAAGTTATCTTCACACTACAATATAGTAAGTCACATGCTAAGAACAAATTCTGACTAGCTTTCAGTTAGTTTTAGTGTTTTTTCCCTTTAGTCTAGTCAAATTCTCTAGACATAAATTCATACTACATAGTATAATTGCTTTCTAAGTTTCTACCAAGTGCATTTGGAACATGAAGGTGTCATTTCGGTTTATCAATCCATCTTCTTGTTTACTTCCTTGGTTCCATTTTGGAAGAGACTGATTTGAAGAGTGCCCCATGTCACTGAGACAATTATAAGCAAAATCTTAAGCAGATAGATTACGATGATTAAAAACTCCCAAGTGATAACTTTAGAACTCGAAAACCATGTTGAGAACGTGGGTGCCTAATAAATACAGGGTTGTGGTCGATCCCTGATGTTCACCAATTCAAAACCAAACTGAGCTTACCCTGTATTGTCTAACAATGAGAAGTACCCATATTTCAGTAAAGATCACTTTGCAACAGCCGTCCAATTAAGGCAGTTAAAGGGCTTTATAAGTTTATAGTACACTCCATTAAAGCATATCTTGAGAATAAATTGATATTGCACTAGAAAATGGATAGCACACATCCTTAAACTACATCAACTTACTTTAATAATCCTATTTTATCATATCTATTTACTTAGTAAACAGCATTTTGGTTAACTGGTGACATAAACCAAGTGTTCACTGACTCAGGTTTATCCCACCAGTATGGCATGAGTTTCACAGGGGATGAGGCCAAGTGCAAGTCCTCAGAGATTTCCACAAAAAAATTACCCTTCAGACCTAGCAGCTAAGACTGATCTCTGCGGTGCAGCCCCTAGGGGCATGCTTCTTGAATATAATTCATTGTGGCAATGATTGCAAACGAAAAAACTTCTGCCACAAAAACTGCAATTATTCTTCTAGTTATCTTGAAGTGTGTGTTATTTCGTTGACACTTTGGCCTTCACAGGCTACAGAGTGAGGGTATTGTTAAATTATCCCGAGAGCCGCCATATGACAAACATCACAAGTGTTTGTACTCCAGTGTACCTGATGATCCATGTGTTTTGCCTAGCCAGTTTTGGCTAGTCAGTTGTTGTTCTGTCTTGAAATGACCATACCCCACGGGGTCTTTGTAATAAAATTGTACTAGTAGGTTTGAGTGGCTCGGTCTCCCATGACTGGTTTATCAACTAAGGTATCCCAAGGATTTTTTTCCCTGATCAATTATACTTTGCCTTTAGCTGAGATATAATTGACGAGGTTTTCTCCGGCTTCCTCCAAAGCTGGGATGCCCGATTTTGGAACTCTGGCCATGGGGGGTTATTAGAGTCCAACTGATAAATATGAACCTACTATACACTTAGAGTCGAGTCAGTGATCATTTCCTAGGTCTATAGTGTTCTTTTTTTTTAGCATTTCCAAAAAAAAATTCCCGGACGCATTGGACAGTATTTTTTAATTGTTTTGTAATAATTAATTTTTCCATAGTTTAAATGGAAAATTTTGAAGTGCAATATGTCAGTCATCCGGGGGTGTTTTTCAGTGATTGGAGGCTTAATTCCTAAGCCAAAAATCATATTCAGAACCCGGGCACCTATATCCTAAGTTTCGGATCGTCATTTGGCCAATTAATTAATAAATCCTAAAAAATCAATAAAAGAGGATTATTAATTAACTAAAATCAAAAAATTAAATAATTGGAAATAATCCAATTATCTCCAAAATAATCCAATTTGGTTTATTTAAAAGGCTAAATGACATGGCACCAGACATTAATAATCATCTCAGTCATCTCCAAGTGAACCTGTGCAACTATCCAGTCAGCATTAGTTCATCTTCTCTGAGGAATAATTCGCTCTCCTAAGTGTAAAATTTGATTTTGTGACATGGCAGTGAAGTAAATAATGGTTTGAGTTAAGTAAAATGAGCATTGAATGGGAGTGGGGGCGCCTTGCCTAGGTGGAGGCCACCTCCCACTCTCAACCACCAGGAATTCAAGTTAACTAAAGTCAGAAGCCAAGCATTTATTTCAACTCAAGCTCGCCATCATGCATGCAGAACTCGAAATGGTGTTGAGTGTCAGTTATTAAATGATGATTGAGTTGGTATTTGATGGAAGGTTGAGTGCCTACCTGAAATCTAGGCCTCAACTAAAGGTTACACTCCAACTCACCCTATCTTCACTAGTTCGCACTCCAAGCTCTTCACTTCTCAATCCACACGTGTGCATGCAATCCTCACGTCAACCTTAAAGAGGGATCACGAATGGTTATGTGGCACTTATGTATTGGATGGTGGATAGTCTTTAGGTGGAATGGGGGGCTTCTTCCAAGGTCAAGGCCACCTCCCCATTCACCATTAATTCAAGTCAAGATCAAAATCAATCAATGGGAGGTGGAACTCGCACTACATGCTACACTTGTCCATCAAACTGGAATTCGACTTCAACTTAGAGAGATTGATTGGGATTTCGACTTTAGTGCCTGGGTTATTAGCTCCCTCTTGGGCTAGTTTGAATTAGGGTTTAGGTTGCTTGTTTTGTTATATAAGAGAGTCATTCCGCCTCTCTTAGGATGGAGATTTTGGCATAGAAACTATGGAGAATTTCTATTGTAATATTTTGCTTAAGATTTAATAAAAGTTGATGACTTTGGAGGTCAATGTGGAAGATCTTTGTTTGCCATGATTCATCTTGTGAGGTGATACCATTCTTTGCTCCCTTCTCTCTTGGTTCTTAAGCATTTGATTTTATGATTGTTGAAGGCTAACAATCTAGCACTATATTGTATAATCCATGCTTTTCTCTTGAAGTTGTGTTGCTTTCAGGTATTGTCCAAAGATACAAGAGCTCTTTTATGGTTTTAACATTCATTCTGCAGGTTCTACAAGGAGTCATCTTCTTTCAAAAAAAGTCGAGAAGCATAAGAATTCTTTGCCTCATCCATCAAGCAAAAGCAATTCCTTCTGGTTACTTGGTTACTATTCTTAAGTTGGGATCTAAAATCTTTCTCTTCTCTCTTCATATTTCTATGTTATCATATGTTAGTTTTGACTTGAGAAAGTAAGCTTGGGATTTGATCCCAAGTGCCACATAATTTTGTGGCTACTTCTCTTTCCCCATTAGCATCCTTGCGGACATCCAGCTAGACTGGAAGGTTTTCGGGACTAGTGTTTCTAGTGGTCGCCTTGTTCGTTGGTTGATCCCACCTTTTAGTTGATTGTCTTGTTGACTGTTTGTCCTCTTCTTCTCGGTTAGATTTGGCCTCCTTCCACCTTGTTGTTTGATTGTCCTCTCTATGATTTCTTCCCCCTCTTTAAGACCTTGTTCTCATCAACTTCTTGCTCTCGTCCATCCTCCCTTGTCTCATCCCTTCTCTTCATCTTGCATTCGTTCCTCTCTTGTGTTCCCTACTTCACCTCTTTTCCTATCCCTCCTATCCCCTTTCCTCCTTCTTTAGCTTAGGTTTTTTATATCAAGTTTTAGTCATAGTTTGTTTGTCATTTTAGTTAGATCTTGCACCTTTTAGGCACTTAGATTTAAATTTGAAAAAATTGAAAAGTTTTGCATTTAAAAGTAGTTTGCATATGGATCTCATTGAAAGTTGAATTAGCACTTAGTTGCATTGTTGCTTGTCATAAAATGTTGCACTTTTCATTACTTTGAATAATTGCTTTTAGATCTTAGCTTTGTTTTGATTTTTTGCTAATAACTGGAGGGTGCTTGAGTATTGGACTTGTTTTGTTTGTAGGTGTTGAAGAGAAACTAAGTGCAAGAAGTGAAGCAAGAAGAACTTAAAACTATTGGAGATGACCATAAGGAAGATCTAAAATTAATGATCTTAACCATGAAGACCTAAGAGACATCACTCTCCTTTTTGTAAAAGCTCTTAAGAGCTTCACTATTAGTCGTCTAGCTTTTATCTTAAAAGTCATTTTCAAGGGTTAAATTCCCAAGGCAAATTGTAACACTTGATAAAAATTCTCTTTTTGAGTGGGGTTTTTAAGACCCCACTCCCAACTTCCCCCATTTGGGGAGGTTTGTGGTGTTCTTGATTTTGTGTTCTTAGATTATATTTGCTTTACTTAGAGTAATTTCATTTTCTTGCTTAGAACACTAATTGCTAGATTAGCTTGTTTTATTTCATTGTTAAGTTGTTTACTGTATCATTTAAATTTTTCATCTTTCAAAAGTATTTCCACTGCTTAAAAGTAGAAATCTCTTGAATCTCACTTTGTGGATCAAGAGTGCTCTCTATCGAAGAGTTATTTTTTATTTCGGTTTTTACTTACCCCCATGCTCTCCCGAGTAAGGCCTTAAAACCTGAAAGAGATTCTTGGGTAGAATAGTTGTTTTTCATTTCAAGTATTTTAATTCCATGCATGGTAAGTCTCTTGAACTTTGTCATAAGACAAAGTCAAGAGCGCTCTCTGTCGGAGAGTTTTATTTGTGCTCATTAATAAAATATTTCTAACACACATTCCCCATAAAATTTACTTCGTTGCTTTCCATCACTTAGTATGCTCTGCCGACCTTAAAAAGTTGGATTCGTACTCAGAACGATGATTGGAAATTGATTAATCTTACAAATGACAACAATAAGTAAAACTTTCACCCCCATAACCAACGAACCGGCGTTGTCGATAAATACTAAGGTAGTGGGCAAATTCTTGCTAGTGACATCGGAACAAACCGTTGTCTCAGAGTTCTAACAGGTTGGTTAAGTTCCTTGGACACCTAGCCTAGAATACTGGACGGTCCGACATGTCATTGAGGGGAGCCACTGAAGGTATATTTTCCAGTTGATACCTTGTGTTCTTAGCCATAACAATCAAGATCATTAAAATCTTCAATCAACCAAGATAAATTTGCATAACACTTTCACGAGCTAACACTTGAGACTTATCAACATCCCAAGCACTATATTTTGACTCCATATTGGCACTGGTATATTTTGCTTTCATATATTGAATATTCATATTATCTCGACCATTTGTCCATTTGGAATCTTGCTTAAGTAATCAGTTATCTGTGGATGCCTTTTTATAAGTCTTCGTAATATTGTTTATCTTGAATCCTGTCATAGCAATGTGAATTTCTCTTTGTCTTGTGTTATCTCATTATTATAATTTGTGGTCTAATTCAAAAAACTCCTAAACAACATCCATCCGCAACCATAAAAACATCTAAAAATGTTGAGCCTTAGAAAAACTCTTTATAGGGACTACCCCCCTTGGCTTCGTTAGGAGTTAGCCTTAACGGAGGAGCTAGGAGTAGGTAACAGTACCTAGCTCTGTGCTTGCCCCCAAGGCCACACCTCTCCCACTTTCTCAATGAGGAGACAGCTTTCATTAGATTTCTGCTGCTGGTGTGCATTCGGCGGACAACATGTTCCATTAAGTTCATCAACTTATGTTGTAGTAAGTTAAGAGCTTGTGTTGTATCAAGTTAGGTTGTTAAGGTTATGAGAGATGCATGTACTTTGATCTTATGTTATATTAAGATTAAGATCTTATGTTGTATTAAGATCGGGACCTTGTATTGTATCAAGGTCAGAGACTTTTGCTGTATCAAGTCCAAAACTTATGTTGTATTAAATTCAGAAGTCTTGTGTTGTATCAAGACTAATCTTGTATCAAGAACATATGACTTGTGTTATAGCAAGTCATGAGGATCTAATGTGTGATATGCTAGTCCCATGTGCTATAAGTCTTCTTTAGGGATTAGATACCCCTAGAGTGATTTACTTTAGCATATGACTATATGACTCGGGTTAATACATATGATCATAGGTTGGAAACAATTCTTCCGAGTATGATATGATAAAAATGATTAATTAATTAAACACTCATGGATAATGCAGAATTAATTAATGATAAATGAGATGAGAATAAAGATACAGTAAAGATTCGAATTGCCTATGTCAGACCTCCAGTGAACTTGAATTGCAAAGACATCAATTAAGTCTAAGTTGTGGAAAACAAGTTTCAGTTAATTAAGGAATCTACTCCTTCATTTATGCAAAGTGTTTGTTGAAGATGACACTGATTGTGAAGCACTAAAGACATTCAGTTAAACTCCTAACTAATGGTCAAGCAATTAGTTAATCAGTTCAGTTCAAATCAATTCAATTCAGTTATGTTCAGTTCAACTCAATTCAGTTCAGTTACATTTAGTTAGAGGCAATGTTGTATACATTACATAAATAATTAAAATATGTATATAAAAATATAACTAAATAGCAATGTAAATAACTAAAATAATTTAGGAAACATTGTGACTGTAGGTACATTCACGTCAAAAGGCTTATAAAAGCCAATATGACTTATTGTAAATTCATATCAGACATTTTATTTAATAAATACATTTGTTTTATTTTTCGGGTTATTTGTCTATTGTAGTGGTATCAGAGCTCGAACGCCCACACCAGCCGCCGTCCAAGGTCAAATTGTTGCAGCCATTCCTCCACCTCGGCTCCTCCCTCCGTACACTTTTCCTGTGTCTACGTCCTCTTCCTTCCGCCCGTTCTTCCTTCTGCGTCCACCTCCGCTCTACTCGCTCATCCTTCTTCCGTAGTTCCCTCTCCCTCTCCTACAGAGCCCTCTCCCTCGTCTGTAGCTCCAACCCCCACGCCACTAGCCCACAGCCCCTACTCGCGCAACTCTCACCGCCTGCGCTTTCCCTTCCGCAACCCTCCTCCCAATCCTCCTACGCAGCTCCTCCACTCTACTCTATCGTCGCTACTCCTCCGCTCTGCTCACTCCATCCTTCTTTCACAGCTCCAACCCCCGCAGCTCATACTCACACAGCTCCCACCTCCTGCACTCGCACTTCCGCAACCCTCCTCCCACCTCCTGCGCATCCCTTCCGCAACCCGTCAACCTGCGATCAATCTGCAATTTTTTTTTAAATTAATAACATATATTAATATTATTATTAAATAAATAAATTATTATTATATTATAATTATTATTATTATTTTAAAATATACATATATATATATATATATTATAATAATTATTATTATTATAATTATTTACAAAAAAAAATTGTGGCGGGTTGGCTTCAAACAACCAATCAAAATAAATCAAGGTTTACAACAGAAAAAATCCCAGTAGTAGCCAAAATGGGAGATATCATTGCCAGATTGAACCAATTAGACGAAAAAATCAACAAGAGATATGCAGAACTCAAGGCGGACATCGACAAAAACAATAACGATCTAACAAGGCTCAAGGCAGGACTCGATCAAGACATCAGTACATTGCAATTAAAGCAAAAGAAGACGCAAGAAACTCTCAACATTATCTTGGCCAAACTACCGTCACACACCTCAAATCCCCCACCTAGCGATAACCTAGACCCTTTCAATACACCTCCAAATACGCCTAAATCGTCGGGCCAACCCGACATGACGCCACCACACGAAGTTCCCCTCTTTAATATTCTGTCGATATCAATTCCCCGAGCACACGAATACCAAATAAGGGTAAAACTAGAGTTACCCAAGTTTGATGAAGATGAGAAGCAATGCATCGCATGGATCAATAAGGCGAGGAATACTTTGATACCCATAACATACCCTACGACAGCGAGAATATTAAGTGCGTTGCCATGCAGTTAGAGGGAAATGCATACAATTGGTACATGTGGTGGAAGACGACAACTCGACCCTATTCCTTTAATTGGAACACCTTTAAAAATGATCTTCTTAAAAGGTTTCAAGACGTAACCGAGAAAGACTTCTTTGCCAAGATCACCAAGTTGCAGCAAAAAGGCAGTATAGATGAGTACACATGTGAATGGGAAGCTTTGGCAACTTGAGTTCCAGAAGTAACCGATGACCAACGTCTACAATCATACATACATGGACTAAAACTGCATATTCGGAAAGAGTTAGAATTGCATAACACTTCTACCATGGGGGAGGCAAGACGTAAGGCCAAGATCATTGAGAACAAGTTTAAACCATCCACTCAAGGTAGCCTCAACAAAAACTAATCTAAGAGGAATCCTCCCCAATCAACGAATACGGGAACTTCAAGGTATACAACGCCACATCTAAGGGAAGCAGCAAAACCTAATTTATAAGTCCAAAGGATGAGGGAAGGAAAGTGCAAATATTATGGAGAAAAATGGGATCCTAAGCACAAATGTTTGCAAAGAAGCAACCCCCAAAAGTTGTATGCATGCAAATCTGAAGAAGAGGAAAAAATCTCAGAATGTGAAGAGTCAAGTGAGGAAGATACAAAAACCCAGCATGATTTCCACTCAAAATTAAAGATGATACATCAAAGATCTAATTGGCCTCCATTACAGGGATATCCCAACCACAAACACTGAAGCTAAAAGGACATATCAAAAACAACAATGTTTCGATTCTCATACATATTGGAAGTACACATAACTTTATCAATGTTAATCTGGCTAAGGTATTCAACTTATTTGTTTATCCAATGCCTAATATGGAGGTTATGGTAGCAGACGACAAGAAGATTAAAATGTGGGAAAATGTCACAAGGTTAAATTACAAATGCAAGAGTATAATCTAGAATTCGACTTCTTTGTTGTACCTCTTGGAGGAGTAGACATTGTGTTGGGAAGAGGAGTAGACATTGTGTTGGGAATCCAATGGTTGCAAACATTGGGTACTTATTTCGCTAACCATCAAGAGCACTTCATCCAGTTCTATTGGCTAGGGAAAGAGTACAAGTTGTACGGTTTCCAACCACCCCAAACTCAATTGGTTACATCACATCAGATGGAAAGGCTAATTCGAAAAGGAGCTCATGCTTACGGAATTCATTGTCAAGAGATGGAGCTGCTAACATGTGAAGAAGTTGACTGCAACCCTCTGGAGATACAAGAGCTAATCCAAAAACATGACAAGATGTTCCAAGAGCTTCCGTTGGAGCTCCCACCAAACAAAAAGACAGAGCACTTAATTGAGCTAGAGCCAGGGGCAAGGCCTGTAAATATCAGACCATACAAATATCCCCATCATCACAAAACAGAGATTGAGAGGTTGACCCAAGATTTGTTAAAATGTGGAGTCATTTCAAAGAGCAGAAGCCCTTATGCCGCTTCAGTAGTGCTCATTCGAAAGAAGGATGGGTCTTTCAGCTTGTGCATAGATTATAGAGGACTCAACAAAGTCACAATCAAGAATAAATTCCCTATTCCATTCATCGATGAGATGTTGGATGAACTTCATGGAGCCAAGTACTTCTCGAAATTAGACCTGAGACCAGGATATTACCAAATCAAGGTTAGGTTAGAAGATGTAGCCAAAACCGCTTTTAGTACTCATGAGGGCCATTATGAGTTCAAAGTAATGCCCTTTGGGCTAACTAATGCTCCAACCACCTTCCAAGCCGCAATGAACGAATTGTTCCAACCATATTTACAAAAGTTCGTATTAGTCTTTTTTGATGATATCCTTGTATATAGCAAAACATGGAGAGAGCATGTTCTACACTTAGATCAAGTACTAACCATCTTGGAAGAGCATCAGTTTTTCGCAAAAATGTTAAAATGCACTTTCGGAAAAGAAGAAGTGGACTATCTTGGTCATATAATATCAAAAGGAGTCAAAGTCAATCCCAGTAAGATCAAGGCAATCACTAAGTGGCCCCAACTAGATAATATCTCAAAATTACGAGGGTTTTTAGGCTTAACTAGGTACTATCCAAGATATGTGAAAAATTACGCCCATAAGACGGCCCCCTCATAAACTTACCAAAGAAAAAATCATTTCGGTGGAATTATGAGGCAGAAAAATGTTTTGAAGCATTAAAAAACATTATGTCATCCACACCAGTATTAGCAACCCCGAATTTCACAAAACCCTTTGTAGTTGAGTGTGATGCCTCAAGATTTGGAATAGGAGCAGTCTTGATGCAAGAAGGTCATCTAATAGCTTTTGAAAGTCGGAAGCCCAATAAGAGAGAAAGGTTGAAATCCACATATGATAAGGAAATGCTCGCCATTATGCATGCTCTAACAAAATGGCGACAATACCTCCTAGGGAGAAAAATCTTGATCAAAACAAACCACAATAGTCTTCAATATCTCCTACAACAACAAACATTGTCAACTGAACAACAGAAATGGATAGAAAAAATTGCTACATTTGACATGGAGATACTACATAAGCGAGGGAAGGACAATGTAGGTGTTGATGCCCTTTCTCGAAAAGATGAAGAAGTCAAGGCTTATGTAATCTCAGTCGCAGTTCCAGATTGGTTGGACAAAATCCGAGGAGAATATGCCAAGGATCTAGACACCTGCGCCCTAATTAATGATCCCAATCAAGGTCCAAAATTTGAATGGGTAGAGACCTGCAAGCCTATGGCCATACCTCTAGTTTCCAACTGGAGGAAGATTGATGCATCAGGGTCAGACGGATTTGATCCTACCTTGTATCGTCAACTTATCAAATTACTTATGTATATGGTTAACACTAGACCAGACAACAGTTTTGCAGTCAACTCTTTCAGTCAGTTCATGGTGGACCCTCAGAGAGTTCATTGGACGGCTGCGAAGCACATACTTCGCTACATCAGAGCTACAATGAAGCATGGATTCAAAGAATCTACATCCTTTGATATTACGGAAGAATCTACATAAGCCCTACATCTAGGTTTAAAACCAAGGTGTTGAAAGAATCTCATGATTCCCTCGTGGGCGGACATGTAGGTTTTTTCAAAACTTACTACAATGTCAGGCAATTCTTCCACTGGAAGCGGATGTATAAAGACATTCAAAAGTACATGGTTGAGTGCAACACCTGTCTAAGAAACAAAAGCGAAAATGGCGTGACCCAAGGACTACTCCATCCACTTCACATTTCAAGCCAGAAGTGGGAGGAAATCTCCATGGATTTTATTGAAGGGTTACCTGTATCCGAAGGCAAAGACAAAATCTTCATGGTAGTGGACTGATTAACAAAATATGCACACTTTATGGGTATTAAGAAAACTGACTCTACACAAATCGCTGAAGTATTCTGTAAAAATATTTACAAATTACATGGATTCTCGAAAGTCATCGTTAGTGACGGAGATGCCAAATTCACAAGCAATTTTTGGAAGGAATTCTGCAAACAAATTGGGATTACTCTTAACATGAGCTCAGCCTATCATCCCCAAACACATTGTCAGACAGAAGTTGTTAACAAATGTGTAGAAGCCTATCTTCGTAGTTTCGTCGTTGACAAGCAAAACAGATGGTTACATTAAATACATCTTGCAGAATGGTGAAATAACTCCACCTATCATACGTCAACCAAGATGACACCTTTTCAAGCACTGTATGGCTATGCACCTCCTAGATGGAAGGATCCCGTTCACGGTGATGCAAAAGTACCTGCAGTAAAAAGTCAACTTGAAGAAAATCAAAAAGTAAAGCAAGTACTCAAGGATAATATAACTATGGCACAAAATCGTATAAAACGGCAAGCAGATCAACATAGAACAAAAAGAGAGTTTGAAGTAGCAGATTAGGTATTTGTAAGACTTCAGCCATACAAGCAATTGTCACTTAAGCAACAAGGAAAGAATAAATTGGCCCCCAAGTTTTATGGACCATATCAAATTATCTGAAAGATTAGCCCAGTAGCTTATGAATTAAAGTTACCTAATAACAGTCGAATTCACAATGTCTTTCATGTTTCAAGTATCAAAAAACAATTCGGTCAACATCAATCTGCTCAGACGACACTTCCTACCATGGATGAAGAAGGAAAACTTGTATTAAAACCAAAAGCCGTCATCAACATCAGAGAAAGAAGACTACGTTCTCGCATCATCAAAGAATACCTTATAAAGTGGAAGAGTTGACCAAAAGAAGATGCTTCATGGGAAACCGAGAAGTTCATTTAGCAACATCCATCATTGATCTGCTTTGAGGACAAAGCATCTTAAAAGAAGAGAGCAATGTTGTATACATTACATAAATAATTAAAATATGTATATATATATAGTAATGTAAATAACTAAATAATTTAGAAAACATTGTGATTGTACGTACAGTCACGTCAAAAGGCTTATAAAGGCCAATATGACATTTTATTTAATAAATACATTCGTTTTACTTTTCTCAGGTTATTTGTTTGTTTAATTAATTAATCATCTTTATCATATCATACTCAGAATAATTGTTTCCAACCTATGATCATATGTATTACCCCAGGTCATATAGTCATATGCTAAAGTAAATCACTCTAGGGGTAGCTAATCCCTAAAGGAGACTAATAGCACCTGGGACTAGAAATATATCACATAGTAGATCCTCATGACTTGCTATAATACACATCATATGTTCTTGATACAAGACTTATCTTGTTACAACACAAGACTTTTGAACATAATACAACATAAGTTTCGGACATGATACAACACAAGTCTCTGACCTTGATACAACACAAGGGCTTGAGCTTAATACAACATAAGATCGTGATCTTAATATAACATAAGATCATAGTACATGCATCTCTCATAACCTTAACAACCTAACTTGATACAGCACAAGATCATAACTTACTACAACATAAGTTGATGAACTTAATATAACGTAAGTTTCGGGCTTGATACAGCAAGTGGATAAAGTACTTGGGAAGCAAACCCAAAAATCACTGAGAAGAACCTATGAGATGGCACGGTTCCCAAGGCAGCTTGCTACTATATGGTGTTGTTGCTACTGTATGGTGTACCTCCACCAAAGTCTCTTGTCTCTCTCCTCTGCAATTTAGGGCTGTCTTCCTGAGTTAGTGCTCCTCTGTCTTCTTCCCCAAAACTCTCTCTCTCTCACTTCTTTCATTGTCTTTGTCGAAATGCAACTATGTTCTCTCCACCAATTGATCTCTCTTTTATAACTTTAGGTAAAGCGAAAACTCTAATTTCACTTTCACTTAAAGTCAATAAACAATTAGATCACTTTAATTATTTTAGGAAAAATAATTAAATACAATTGGCTTCCTAATTTAAGTTTTCTGCATGTAAGAACACATGTATACAGGAAGACCTTCCTTGTTGCTACTAGTTTAACACTCCCTCTCAATGAGAAAGGGATTCGGTAGCAACCTCGACTTATCCCTGAACTTCACAAAACTCTGCCTACAAAGTGCCTTGGCGAAAATGTCTGCCACCTGCTCATCTGTCTGTATGTACTCCAACTGAATGGTTCCTCTCTGAACACAATCTCTCAAGAAGTGGTACTTGATGTCTATGTGTTTGCTTCAGTCATGGAACACTGGATTCTTAGATAGCCTGATGCCACTCTGATTGTCACAGTGAACTACTGTAGCCTCTAGCTCACACTCGATCAACCTTGAAAGTAACTTCCTCAGCCACATACCCTCACAAGCATCCATGTTGGTTGCCATGTACTCAACCTCTGCCGAGCTCAATGCAACTGACTTCTGCTTCCTGCTAAACAAGAGACAACCCCTAACCCAATTTTCAAACAGCAACCTGAAGTACTCTTCATGTCCTCTACACATCCTGCCCAATCAGCATCTGTGAAACCTGCTAACTGCACACTCCCCCTACGCTCATAAACCAATCCATACTTCATTGTACCTCTGATGTAGCGAAGTATGTGCTTCGCAGCAGTCCAATGAACTCTCCGAGGGTCCACCATCAACTGACTCAAAGAGTTGACTGCAAAACTGTTGTCTGGTCTAGTGTTAACCAGATACATAAGTAATCCGATAAGCTGACGATACAAGGTAGGATCAAATCCGTCTAACCCTGATGCATCAATCTTCCTCCAGTTGGAAACTAGAGGTATGGCCATAGGCTTGCAAGTCTCCACCATGAATCTCTTCAAGATCTCTACTGCATACCTCCCATGTCCAATGAAGAAGCATCCATCTCTCTACCAAACCTCCAAGCCCAGAAAGTAATGCATCAACCCAAGGTACTTCATCTCAAACTCAACTGCAAGGTTGGACTTGCAGTCTCCAATCAACCTCTCATCTCCTGTCAAAAAGAGATCATCCACATATAAGACCAGTATGAGAGGCACCTCACCTGTCAAGAAGTACAGTTTGTGGTCAACCTCACTCTGCTGAAATCTCATCTCCCGTAGATAGTTGTCTATTCTCGAGTACCATGCTCGAGGTGCCTGCTTGAGCCCATAAAGAGCACTATGCAATCTGCATACATGCCTCTCCCTGTCCTCCACATCAAAACCCTCTGGCTACTCAATATATACCTCCTCCTCTATCACTCTAGAGGAAGGC
Organism: Pseudotsuga menziesii; assembly: GCA_001517045.1. Classification (NCBI taxonomy): domain Eukaryota; kingdom Viridiplantae; phylum Streptophyta; class Pinopsida; order Pinales; family Pinaceae; genus Pseudotsuga; species Pseudotsuga menziesii. The sequence continues at coordinate 125,945 of LPNX010057511.1, read as the reverse complement.
AGTCTTGACGTCCATTTGATGGACTCGCTAACCCATCTCTGTTGCTAAAGAGATAAAGGTTCAAATGGAAGAATACCTGGCTACAGGGGCGAAGGTCTCCTAATAGTCAATACCCTCCTTCTGTCAAAACCCCTTAGCCACGAAGCATTCCTTGTACTTCTCCACGCTCATATCTGCTGCATGCTTCACCTTGTAGATCCACCTAGATCCTACCACCTTCTTGCCTTCAAGTCTCGACACAACCTCCCATACCCAACTCTTCATGATTGAGCTCCTCAACCATGGCCTCCTGCCACACGTCATGTTGTGCAGCCTCCTCAAAACTGGAAGGTTCGGAGTTAATCAACTCTGTCGTCAATGCCATATAACTTAGTCTCTCTGGTGGTACACTCCGTCTGAAAGATCTCTATGGAAGATCAACCTACCTGGAATCCTGTATTGTGGACCTGAACCGTAAGTCTAGGTTAAAAAGGTAAACCGTAAGTCTAGGTTAAAAAGTTTTAGTTTTATTTTTAAATTAAAATTAAAATTTCATTTTTTTATTTTTTTTTGTGTTTTTGAATTTTTTATTAAAAAAAAATCAAATTTCGTGGGGGGGCGTGTGGGAGCCCCCCATGTTCGGGGGGGGCGTGTAGAAGCCCCCCCATCATTAAGCTGCGTTTCACCGCGTTTCGTCAAAAAGGGGGCGCCGAGAAACGTTTCACATGGAGCCCCCCAGCCCCCGAGGCGTGGGAAACGCAGGGGGCGAGCCCCCGACCCTGGGAGGCGCGTCCCCGTGGAACACTGGTGAACACCTCCTCTGGTGTCTTCCTCCCCAAGGTTGTGTGGGGACACCTGTTTTAAATGTAACTGCAGTCATGTATGCATTAGCCCAAAGGAATAGTGGTAATTCCTGATCAAATAGCATGGCCTTGGCTGCTCCTACCAGTCTTGTTTGTCCCAAGCATAGTTACATATATCGACGATATATCGCCGACATCACGATATATCACGAGATGATAGGGTCGGCGATATATCGCCACTAATTTATCACGATATTTTCCGATATTTTCAATTTATCGCGACATTTTAATATATCGCGATATATTCCGATAATATCGCGATTCGATGGAACTTATCGCCCTGCTGCCCAAAAATTTAAAAAAATCGCCGATAATGGTCCGCGGCCGGGTTTTTTTTCATTCATTTGGATTTTTCGCTTGGAGGAAGTGGAGCTCTGGCGATTTAGGTGATCTTGGGCGATCTTCTACAAGAGAGGAAGGGGGCAATCAAGTTTCCATAGCATTTAATCAGGTATGTATTCTTAACTCTAAACTTTCATTATTTTTTATTTTAT
>LPNX010057511.1:52001-122783 GCA_001517045.1 Pseudotsuga menziesii | reverse complement strand
TGCATCTTATATATGAGTTGTATTTTAATATTTATGTGGAAATGTGTTTATTTGATGTTGTTGTTGCTTTAGATGTTTAAAAAAATTGAAAAAAAATGTTTGTTTTTGTATTTTTTAATGCGAAACGACATTTGCCGATATTTTCCGATATTTTCGCCGTTGCTGCCGATAAGTTTCATTCCGGACCCCCGGCGATATATTCGCCGACACGATATATGTAACTATGGTCCCAAGTACTTTATCCACTTGAGAGAGATAATTTTGGGGAAGAAGAGGGAGGAGCACTAACTCAGGAAGACAGCCCTAAATTGCAAAGGAGAGAGACAAGAGACTTTGGCGGAGGTACACCATACAGCAGCAGTGGCACCATACAGTCGTACAGCAGCAAGTTGTCTTGGGAATCGTGCCATCTCACAAGTTTTTCTCAGTGATTTTTGGGTGTTTCGATTTTGCCATCTAGGGCATAAATCGATTTTCTGATATTGTAAAAGCTCTGTATTTTCTTAATAAAAATATCCTCTCATACTACTGCACCGGTTTTCCCATATTGGGTTTTGTCTAGGGTTTTCTACCCAGAAAGATTGTGTTGTTTCTATTGATGTGATTGATGTTGTAAATGGTTCTCAATTTTATATTCCGTTGCATACTGTAAAGAAGTTCATGTGTGGTTATTTCAATTAAATTTAAATATACTGTTTTAGCCCTAGTTATGCTTTAAAGGAAAATTTACATGGCCGAGAAAACCCAGATCGCCAAATTTGCAGATTCCCAGTGCAAATTGATCTGGTAATTTTTCCTACTTCTAAAGAGGTTTTTTTTAGTGACAGTAGTGATGGGCAAGCATGAGAAAATCAAAAAATGGAGAACTTACCTGAGAAACGTAACTGAATCACTCTTGATGACCTCCTGGATGATGAAGAATGCCTTTCTTGAGATCAAATAAGATTTTCGACCAAGATTTTGATTAAGTGTTGCTTCTGCCAGTAACGCTGATGCCCCTGTGTACCTGTGACACCAAAGAAACTCAATCAGTATGGAAAATAAACAGGAAATGCAAGCTAAAAGATGTATAGGGAAAAGAAACATAAAGAAGTTGCAACGCCCTAATAACCACGACTGAGTTACGGCAACAGAGTGAGTCCCCCCACCAATGCGCCTCTCTCAGAATCACCTCCTTCAACCTACAAGTAAACGAGAACAAGGAAAGGTACAAAAACTATGCTGGATTGATCTTAGTATAGAAGAAAAGCAATGCCAATCATCATCTCATTGATTCATCAAACAAGAAACAAGTGTGTAATCCCAAACAAAATCTCTTTATTCAATATTCTGGTGCCATAGCTCATGGCTTACAATGGGGGGATCACCTCTCTTAAATAGCTTGAGAGTGTGTCCACTTTTAACTTAACTATCATCCTACAATTGAGATTAAGACATCATCAACGGTGGAGATCACAATAACAAAAATCAACACATGGATCAAGTTGACCACTTCAAAGGGGGCGCACTTTTGTTCAAGGACACCTCCCTAAGGTGGAAAACATAAGATACAACATGATAATACATCAAAGGGGGTCACTAGGGGCTTAATTTACCCTAGGCCCCATTACAACCTCATAACATATGATATAACAATGAGATACATCAATTAGCCAAGTTGAGGGAGATACATCAATTAGCCAAGTTGAGGGGCGCCCCCCAAGGGGCGCCCTCACCAGCTGGGTCATAAAAAATAATCAGGACAACAATGCGGACTGAAACTGCTAAAAAACTATCTGGGGAGCCAAACTACATCATCTGACAATTTTCCAAGCCATTTCCTTGACCCAATAGGCCAAATCAATTTTTTCAGTGAATTTCCTAGTTCAATTTCTGGTGGTACATCCTCTGAAACTGATAAAAAACATCATAACTTTGTCCAGGCTGATAAGTGGGGCAAATTAACTGTACTAAATGATCTGAAGACAAAAAAGAATGGTATAAGTGACTACTGATACCCCCTGGAACACTGCAATGCTCTAGGAAAACCAAAATCACTGTCATCTATAATAAAATTTGATCATTTGGCCAATAATAAAGTGATAATAATCACTAATCATGAGATCTGGAGCCAAACACTCAAAACTAAAATCGTAGTATTGGTCCTGAGCATGTCTGGAACAAATATAGGCAATGTTGTTTATTGAGCCACTGCCTTGTGAATCGTGTTTGACTTGGTCAACTGGGTTGACCAGGCTAAAGTACCCAAACTGAAGGTGAGGTACTGTACCAATATGATCCTGCATGCATCCAAGGTAAGAAATGCTCCAATGGTGTATATCAAAACCAAACTTAAATCATGTTATTCATAATCATAATGACATTAATAATAATAGTAAGTAAGATATACCTGTGCTTTTGAAAAATCTTAGAACCTTCTGAAAGTTTGCTTGTTCATGCCATACTTACAAAGCTTAAACAGTGTGCTAATGCTGGGTGAGGATGGAAAACAAAGCTAAGGCAAAGGGAAATGACTTATGACTGACTTTGACTATGTGATCTCTTTGAATGATAACCAATACACTCAACCAAAGTGACATATGGATGACAGATAACAGTAGGGGATGGTAGTGTCTCACAAGTAGATAAAGTACTTGGGAAGCAAACCCAAAAATCACTGAGAAAAACTTGTGAGATGGCACAGTTCCCAAGGCAGCTTGTTGTTGTAAGATTGTACGATGCTGCTACTGCTGTTGTATGGTGTACCTTCGCCAAAGTCTCCTATCTATCTCCTCTGCAATTTAGGCTTGTCTTCCTGAGTTAGTGCTCCTCCGTCTTCTTCTCCAAAATTCTCTCTCTCACACTTCTTCCTCGTCTCTGTCAGAATGCAACTGTGTCCTCTCCACCAATTGATCTCTCTTTTATAACTTTAGGTAAAGCGAAAACCTTAATTTCACTTTCACTTAAAGTCAATAAACAATTAGATCACTTTAATTATTTTAGGAAAAATAATTAAATACAATTGGCTTCCTAATTTAAGTCTTCTGCATGCAAGAACACATGCATGGAGGAAGACCTTCCTTGTTGCTGCTAGTTTAACACTCCCTCTCAACGAGGAAGGGATTTGGTAGCAACCCCAACTTATCCCTAAACTTCACAAAACTCTATCTGCAAAGTGCCTTGGTGAAAATGTCCGCCACCTGCTCATTTATCTATATGTACTCCAACCGAATGGTTCCTCTCTTAACACAATCTCTCAAGAAGTGGTACCTAATGTCTACGTGTTTGCTCCGATCATGGAACACTGAATTCTCCGATAGCCTGATGCCACTCTGATTGTCATAGTTAACTACCGTAGCCTCTAGCTCACACTTGAACAACCTTGAAAGTAACTTCCTCAGCCACATACCCTCACAAGCATCCATGTTGGCTGCCATGTACTCATCCTCTATCGAGATCAATGCAACTGACTTCTGCTTCCTGCTGAACCAAGAGACAACCCCTGACCCAATGTTGAAGTAGCAACCTAAAGTACTCTTCAAATCCTCTACACATCCTGCCCAGTCAGCATCTGTGAAACTTGCTAACTACACACTCCCCCTGCGCTCATAAACCAATCCATACTCCATTGTACCTCTGATGTAGCGATGTATGTGCTTCGCAACCGTCCAATGCACTCTCTGGGGGTCCACCATGAACTGACTCAAAGAGTTGACTGCAAAGCTGATGTCTAGTCTAGTGTTGACCAAATACATAAGTGATCTAATAAGCTAACGATACAAGGTAGGATCAAATCTGTATGACCCTGATGCATTAATCTTCCTCCAGTTGGAAACTATAGGTATGGCCATAGGCTTGCAGTCCTCCATCATAAATCTCTTCAAGATCTCTACTGCATACTTCCCTTGTCCAATGAAGAAGCATTCATATCTCTACCAAACCTCCAAGCCCAGAAAGTAATGCATCAACCCAAGGTCCTTCGTCTCAAACTCAACTGCAAGGTTGGACTTGCAGTCTCCAATCAGCCTCTCATCTCCTGTCAAAAAGAGATCATCCACATATAAGACCAATATAAGAGGCACCTCACCTATCAAGAAGTACATGTTGTGGTCAGCCTCACTCCACTGAAATCCTATCTCCTATAGATAGCTTTCTATCCTCAAGTACCATGCTCGAGGTGCCTATTTGAGCCCATAAAGAGCTCTATGCAGTCTGCATACATGCGTCTCCCTGTCCTCCACGTCAAGCCCCTCTAGATGATCAATATATACCTCCTCCTCTATCACTCCTTTAAGGAAGGCAATCTTGACGTCCATCTGATGGACTCACCAACCCATCTTTGTTGCTAAAGAGATAGTGGTCTGAATGCAAGAATACCTGGCTACAGGGGCGAAGGTCTCCTCATAGTCAATACCCTCCTTCTGTGAAAACAACTTAGCCACGAAGCGTGCCTTGTACTTCGTCGCGCTTTCGTCTGCTGTATGCTTCACCTTGTAAATCCACCTGGATCCTACCACCTTCTTGCCTCCAAGTTTCGGCACAACCTCCCATACCCAGTTCTTCATGATTGAGTCATACTCCCAAACCACGGCCTCCTACCACATGTCATGTTGTGCAGCCTCCTCGAAACTAGAAGGTTCAGAGTTAATCAACTCTGTCATCAGTGCCATATAACTGAGTCTCTCTAGTGGTACACTTCGTCTAAAAGACCTCTATGGAAGATCAACCTGCCTGGAATCCTGTACTGTGGACCTGAACCACTTATGCCTTGGCCTAGTATCTACCTGTTGCGGTTGTTGGATGTCTGTCTACAGATGCAGCTCATCCTCCCCATCAAAAATAAGAGGATCCTATCCACTTGACTCCCTCTGACTACCAGAGCCTGTGCCCTGTGTCTGTACCTGTACCTGTACATCTGGCTCCTCCAACTTGATCCCTGTGTCTTGTGTTGGTTGTTGCTCTGCTGGTGAATCCATAGATCTCCGCATCTCCTCATCGAGCTGGACATCCCTACTCACAATGATCCTCTTACGAGCAATAATGTAAACTCTATATGCCTTCGAAGTCTTGCTATAACCAACTGTAAGTTTTTCTCAGTTTCAGCCATCAGTTTAAATGTCAAAAATATCTCAGATTATTTCCCAACCCAGAAATGCATAAGTCTGGAAATAACATAAATTTTCAAACTGAAATAAACACTATTGTAACTCAACATTTAATGACAGAAAATGAAATAAATGCACACCGTGAAATTTTCAGACACGGTAAATATTTGGCAACATGCCTAAGAAAACCCCACAAGGGGAAAACCTGTTAGGAGAGAGTGTTTTATTTTTCAAGAAAACTTTTACAGCAAAACTCAGAAATTTTCAGACCAGCTTATCTTAACCCGGAAGAGAAAATTTATGCCTCGTTTTCCGTGCCGGACAGCAAAATATCAAACTCAAAAATTTATTGAAGGATGCCACGAAAAACGTGTTGTTGTATGGACTGTACGGCAGCCTGTTGTACAGCCTGTCTCAAAAACCATGCTACTGAAAAATACCTCAAGATTCATGCCTGCAACTCTTGCCTCGAAAACCATGCCAACTTTTGCCTCAGGAAATGTGCCTAGAATCTACCTCGAAATCTGAGCCCGAATTTCTGCCTTGGGAAATGTACCTTGTACAAAATCTGTACTGTACTGACCGTACGATAGCTGAAATAAATGCTGCTCCTCAAAAACTGTGCCCAGTTCTACTCCTCGAAATTCCTGCTCTGCTAAAGCTGCTCTCTTCCTCGATTTTTGTGCCTATTTCTCTCTCTGCTCTCTCCTCTTTACTCTCTTCTCGAAAATGCAAAAGTGAAGTCCAAATGCCTTTTCCCTTGCTTTTTGTCTAAACCCTAGGTAGGTGAGGAGCCATCTAATCCAATGGCTGAGATTAGACTAGATCAATGGATGAGATTAAATGCTCTCATTTAAATCTCATTAATATTAAAATCACTCACCCACTTACATTTATCAAAATTTGACTTTAATCTCTAAAGTCACATTAAATGTCCATCCCAAGTCATTTAATGCAAGGGTCACTTTAATTTCCCCTTTTAAGTGACTAAGGGTAAAGTCACCTAGGGGAACACATTCGCAGGTACAAAAGTCAACACTCGCTCTTACCGAGGAAGGTGTTCTGCACCACTCCCAACTTGTCCCTGAAAAAGACAAATTTGCCCCTCCCCAAAGATTTCGTCAGAATATCTGCAACCTGCTCATCAGTGGAAATGTACTGTAAAGTCACTACTCCTCTCTGAACATAATCTCGGATGAAATGATACCTGATCTCAATATGCTTTGACCAGTCATGAAATACTGGATTATCGTAGAGATGGATGCAACTCTGATTGTCACAGTAGATCACTGTAGGCCTCGGCTCCTGACCAAATAAATTTACCAGCAACTTGCGAAGCCACAGTGCCTCGCAACTGGCTTGACTGACTTCCATATACTCGGCCTCTGCAGAACTCAAAGCAACTAACCTGACTGACTTCCATATACTCATCCTTCTGCTTCCAACTGAACCACGACACTGTTGTCGAGCCCGAACTAAAACAACATCCGGAAGTGCTCTTCCGGTCTACCACACTGCCTACCCAATCTGAATCTGTGAAGCCAATCAACCTGATCCCATCTAACCTCCTGTAGTCTATACCATACTCCATTGTCCCTACAAGGTATCGCAACACATGTTTTGCAGTTACCCAGTGCACTCTCCTAAGCTCAACCATGAACTGACTAAGAGTGTTCACCGCAAAACACAAATCTGGCCGAGAGTTGACCAGATACATCAATGAACCAATGAGATGACAGTATAGTGTGGGATCCACCAACTCTCCCTCAGAAGCATGAAGCTTCTCCCAGTTGGTGACCATCAGTGTCGACATCGGCCTGCAATCCTCCATCCTAAATCTCCTCAGAATATCAACAGCATACTTTCCCTGTCCCAAGAAAATATGTCGAGGCTCCTGCCAAACCTCCAATCCCAGAAAATAGTGCATCAACCCAATGTCAGTCATCTCATACTCTAAAGCAAGATCTTTCTTGCAAGCTGTAATGGGTCTCTCTCCTCCTGTGATAAATAAGTCATCCACATACAACAGAAGAATGAGTGGAGCATCTCCAACCATGATGAAATAGAGATTGGGATCCACCTCACTCTTCTCTCTTTTATAACTTTAGGTAAAGCGAAAACCCTAATTTCACTTTCAATTAAAGTCAATAAACAATTATATCACTTTAATTATTTTATGAAAAATAATTAAATACAATTGGCTTCCTAATTTATGTCTTTTGCATGCAAGAACACATGCATGCGGGAAGACCTTCCTTGTTGCTGCTAGTTTAACAGGCCATTCCCCAAAACCTCTTCTCCCTCCTAAGCGTCAGCATTGGACTCCATTTCCCATATCCAGGCACTGGTCACTTAGGAAGGTAGCGCCCCTCTTGGTCTGGCAGCCAATTTCTCTGTGTTTTGTTCCGGTTTCACTTGGATCTCTTTCAGTTGTCAAATCTTACATCCAAGTCAGTGTGCAGGAAGCCTTAATTATCAATATCAACCTTGTCATAGGAATTTCTCAATATCTGCTTAAATCGCCCCAGGGTGTCAGGTTTGATCATTTGAACCAACACACTAATTTTAGATCTGAGCCAATCTTCCATAGGTCACCTGATTGTTTAACTTGAGTAACATTACCAACATAGTTAACCACCTCTACTCAAGTATCCTTAAATTGTGGCTTATCCCCCGAATCTAGGGTTTCAGGCACTCACCTCACGTATTCTCCGTCAGGAGTTTGATCTGGTGATTTGCTTTAGGTCTTTTCTTTCAGGATAGATCTAGGTTTCCCCCATTGTCACTTGGGCTTCTCTAGTGACACAAAGCAAAGGAAGTCTTAACCAGCGTGACAATCATCCATCTTTTGGGTGTTAGGACTTCCATAGGTCGCGGCTTTGGTTGCCTGTCCCCTCTACCATCTTGTACATGATTCATCTAGTGGGTCAACTATGAGATCCGTGAGAACGGTACTATTACTTATGGGCTCAAGTATGCCTCCAGCAGTGGAGTAATGTTGCTTGGATATGCTGACTCCGATTGCGCTGGTAGTGGAGTGGACCGGAAAAGCACATCAGGATACTGCTTCAATATGGGATCAGCCATGATCTCTTGGTCCAGCAGGAAACAGGGTTCCATAGCTTAGAGCACAGTTGAAGCTGAGTATATTACTGCTAGTGATTCCTGCAGAGAAGCAGTATGGCTTAAGAAGCTCTCTCTGAGTTGTTTGGTGGAAAGCTTGAGTCAACTATTATTCGTTGTGATAATCAGAGTTGCATAAAGCTTTCATAGAACCCTGTGTTCCATGACAGATGAAAACACATTGAAATGAAGTATCACTTCATCAGAGATTTTGTTCAGCGAGGTGCCCTGAAGCATCAGTACATTCGTACAGATTAACAGATTGCAGATGTATTGACCAAGCCTCTGTCATCAACAAAGTTTGTGTACTTTCATGACAAGCTTGGTATTACAAAGAATACCTCTCTCGCTGAGAGGGAGTGTTGATTTTTCCAAGCAACATCGAGAGCCATTCTCTGGGAGAATGGAGGCACCTGATCAATTACCAGGTAATCGACCTAGTTTGGGACTGGGACCTCATTCTAGGGCTGAGGGCCATTCTCTGGGAGAATGGAGGCACCTGGTCAATTACCAGGAAATCGACCCAGTCTAGGACTAGGACCTCAACCTAGGGCTAAGGGCCATTCTCTGAGAGAATTGAGGCACCTGGTCAATTACCAGGAAATCGACCCAATCTAGAACTGGGACCTCAGCCTAGGGCTAAGGGCCATTCTCTGGGAGAATGGAGGCACCTTGTCAGTTACCAAGAAATCGATTCAGTCTGGGACTGAGACCTCAACCTAGAGTTGAGGGCCATTCTCCAGAAGAATGGAGGCACTTGATCAGTTACCAAGTAATTGACATTGAGTCATATGATGGAGCCTGGAGCTGAGGCACCTAGTCTGTTACCAGGTCAGCACTATAAGCCCTAGACTGGGTCTAGGCAAGAGATGTATTGCACTCCTTGATCTTTGGGCTATGGGACCTTCTCGAGGGACTAGCTAACTCTTGTTGAAATACATAGCACATGATCCTGATGGAAACGAGGAGAACGAGATAAGCAATTAATAATCCTGCTTATTTATGATGATGCACTTCGAGTGGACATGCATGGACCATGAAGACTATGAAGAACACCTGAAATGACTTGTTGTGGTCATAGAATCACTTGAAGGACCAAGAAACCCAAGCACACCTTGTATTGGTCCAAGTATCCACCAAGTGAAGAACCAAAGTACCTCAAAGATAAAGAACAAAAGATTAAAAGGTCATTGGACCACAAAAGATTAAAAATCAATGGTCAAAAGATTAAAAGAATGAATGCCCCAAGGGTGGTCTCCTAATTGTGTGGAATCGTCTTCCATTTGATGAACTATAAATTAAGATGTCTCCTCACTTGTCAATCATCATTCAAGATCATCATCACTACTCCTAAAAGACAAGTCGTGGATTTTTCTGCCAATTTCTTTGTTGGTTTTTAATTCTTGAAGAAAATCGCAGCCTTTGAGGGATAGTCCAAGTTAGTATCTACTCTCTCCAGTTCACGACAACACTTACATTGCCTTTCCACTGCTACAGATCTATCCCACGTTACCCTAACATAGTTAGGCTCTGCTACAATGCACTTGAGCCCTGCTAGGGATAAATCTTTGTGCACCCGAGCATTGTCTAGAGTCTCTACAGCTCACGGGTGACCTACTAAGGTCATTCTCTACGCATCTGAGCCCTGCTAAGGCTATTCTCCATGCGCCCGAGCCCAGCTAGTGCACACACAGGAACACAACAGCCCAGTTTGGGTTTTGTACAGGTCACGGTAGCCCAGGTAGGGCACTAACAGGACACGGTAGTCATCATTGAGGATTGTACCAACATCCGAAGGCATACAGACAGTTCAAGTTTGATTAAAGACTGCTCCAGGCATCCAACAGCACACACAGTAGCACATTTGATGAGTGGCAGCTGACTTGTAAAGTCTTTACCAGGGTTCTTTTGATTTGTAAAACCCAAGTTGATAGCTAATCATGTACAAACTCAGTCATCTCATTTAGAGGATGAATTATTAATTGCTTTGGGGTTTTTGTCATTAAAAGGTTTCCCCGTGAAAAACTCTTGTGTTCAATTTTGTGGATAATTGGTTTACTATTGTTTTACTGCCGCTATAAATCTCAATACGATCTATTTTACAGTCTGCAAATTCTACAAAATCTGTTACTACTATTAAATTTTGCATACATGTTAAAATTCAACAGTTTTAAGATCAGGATCTTATGTTGTATTAAGATCGGGACCTTGTGTTGCATCAAGTCCGGAACTTATGTTGTATTAAGTTCAGAAGTCTTGTGTCGTATCAAGACTGGTCTTGTATCAAGACCATATGACTTGTGTTGTATCAAGTCATGAGGATCTACTATGTGATATATGGCTAGTCATGGTCACCAAATGCTATAAGTCTCATTTAGGAATTAGCTACCCTTAGAGTGATTTACTTTAGCATATGACTATATGACCTGGGGTAATACATATGATCACAAGTTGGAAACAATTCTTCTAAGTATGATATGATAAAGATGATTAATTAATTAAACACTCATGGATCATGCAGAATTAATTAATGATAAATGAGATGAGCACAGAGAGAGAGTAAACATTTGAATTGCCTATGTCAAACCTCCAGTGAACTCGAATTGCAAAGACATCAGTTAAGTCTAAGTTGTGGAAAACAAGTTTCAATTAATTAAGGAATCTACTCTTTGATTTATGCAAAGAGTTTGTTGAAGGTGACACTAATTGTAAAGCACTGAAGACATTCAGTTAAACTCCTAACAAATGGTCAAGCAATTAGTTGATCAAGTCGGTTATGTTCAATTCGACTCAGTTCAGTTTAGTTACATTCAGTTAGAGGCAGTTAACACCAGTAAATTAATGGAGGGCGCATATCTTCAGTGTGGGAGATAATTACAAGGTGACAACTTGGCACCAAGTCAAGGAAGGCACAATAGGTAATGTGTGGATAGCGTACACAATGTGTATAGTGTTCACAGTGCCCAAAAAGCATGCAACCATTCCTTACCTTCATTGATATTTTCTAATATTAAACATGGTTAAACAGTTTTTTTGGACAACCTACTCAGTCTTCCGCTATAACCTTGCACCATTTACCCCCTATGAAGCCAATTGGGTGTGAAAAGGAGGAGCTCTGTTTTAGTTCTTCTGGCTCGAGTGGTAGATTCTAGAAGGTTCTTTCTCTAGACCCCGTATTTTCTGAAATTTTTTAGCACCGGCAAGATAAAAACTGGGATCCAAACGATTTCAAAGCTTCCTTCCTTCTCCTTTTCAAGTATTTCATGGTGAAGATGCAAAGAATGCGGAAACGAAATGAATTACATGAACCGCATTAAACAGACAGAGACAAACTCGGATTTTCTTTTAAAGCACATATGGCCCGTTTGAAGCCCTGTGCGTTTCTTTTTTGCATTTTTTTCGGAAGTTATCTTTTAAATTTAGTTCTATTTGGAATCAGACGAACAATACTGGCAAGCAACGCCATGCCTCGATGGGGGGGGCGTACCTGTACCTGCAGCTGCAATTAACATTCACATCGGAAAACGAATTGTGGTCATGTCTTCCGTAGGGCTGCTACCGTGACGAATCAGTGAATGAGGTCCTTCTGAGTATTTTGGTGAAATGACTGCACCATTTGATTCCAACTACTCAGAGTTGCGAACATGTCTAGGAGTGTTCGCACCGAATCAATTGCCATCATTCTCCTTTTATTTATCTTCGTTGCCCTTGCTCTTGGACTGAGTAATTAAAAAAAAAAATCCCAACTTTTGTATTTCAGAGTGTCTATTTCGTTGAGGTAAAGTAATTTTCCAACTATGGGCGGAAGTGATTACCAAAAAGATTTACTATGTCTATTTCGTTAAGGTAAAAAGTAAGTTTAAAGAAGAAGAAAATATTTTAAAGTTTACAAGGCTAAAAATAAATAGTCTATGGGACAGACCACCTCGCACGTTGTTTTCTGCAATTCAATCCTTTGCATGTCTAACTTGATGATAAAGAAGGTTTGAGGAGAGGAGCAATGAGCGGAGCTCTACCTTAGGGCTGACCCAAAGAAGACCTAGTTACAAATCCTATGAGGGTTCAAGATGTCACAGCCTTGTTGGCTCGTCTCCTAACTTGCCTTGTCAAAACCGTGCGGCACTACCAAGGAGCACCTTGAGAGCTTGGCTAACTCAAAGGCGCACCTATAGACTGCGGCTAGACCAGCGGAATAATTTTACCTAACTATATTAAGTTAACTTATTAACTCCTTAGCCGACACATTTAATCAAGTTTAACAATGTACACAGCATCCACAAAAAATAACACAGCACAGATAGGTGGGGTTGCCCAACTAGCGAACCCCGAAAAGCTTCTTCTATTAAGATAACAGAAATTTACATCAATGGACTTGCCAAACCGGCAGAGCTCTGTGTGCACCCAACAAGCTAACACACAACAAGATTACATAAGAGAAATTCCAGACTGCCCCTACCTGTGGATGCAGTTGCCCCAGCGAACTCTCTTTTGCGTCTCCTTGCTGAACAATTCATGTATTTCTTCTTGCCAAGTGAGCACACTCTTCTTATAGGTTGCTTGAGTGAGCGCTCCTCAAAGTGGTGCACCCTTGCTTGGCGCCCACGCTTTCCTCCGTCGGCGTCCAACTCGTGCATCCACCATTTGCGTGCTCTTCTTTGCTAGCGTGTTGCTCAAGTAAACACGCGCCCCTTTGTGCGAGCGCCTGTCGTGGGAAGAAGTGTCGCGCGCCTCCTCCCGGATGTGTGCTAAGCGCCCAACGCTTCGTCAAGTCTGCGCGCCTCATGACCAAGGTTTCCCTCATCGCGGGCTTCCAGCACAGGTGCAAGGTGTGTCGTGAGGCTTGCCAAGCGCTCACGCTTCATTTGGTCGAGGAGCATGCCCACCTTGTTGGCGTGTCCTTGGGCGTCAAACGTGTGTCTCAAGTGGGGTGTGCGGGAGGGCCATGACAACCTTCCCCGCCTAATTGGTCACTGTCTCGGTGACACTTCTTCTTTTGTGGGTTCCATCGAGGTGGGAGCCCATGCTCCTCTTGTAATGCTTTGATCATCTCCTCTGATTTCCACAAAGTGTTCTTCCATTCCCAATTGTTCTGCTCATCTAGAAGTCCCTTCCACTTGATAAAGTACTCCAACTGTGATTCCTTTCCGTGCTTGTTGAACCGGTGCCTCAAGATAGCTTCTACGATGTGATCATAGTAGGAGCACGTGTAGCCACGTTCCGTTCTAACTCATCTTTATCAGATCGGCTTATGCGAAGCTAGCTGACATGGAAGACAGGGTGGTATGCGCGCAGGTGTTCCGGGAGCTTAAGCCTGTAAGCAACCTTGCCTACCCTCTCCAGAATCTTGAATGGACCGTCATACCTCCTCACCAAAGAGCTTTCCAAAACCTTCGAAGGAACAAACTGTTCGCATCCAAGTTTGAGGAGCACGCTCTCTCCGACTTGGAACTCCTCATCCCTGCGTTTCTTATCCACCCACTTCTTCATCCGTTTGGTTGCGTTTTCCAAGTGCGCCTTAGCCAATTTCAACTTTTCTTCCCATTCCTTCATGAACTTCACCGCAACTAGGTTGGATCCTATCTCACATGTCGTAATGACCTATGGTGTCGATGGCTTCTGCCCGGTCGCCAACTCGAACGGACTCTATCCTGTAGTTGAACTCATGTGCATGTTATAACTGAATTGAGCTGCATCCAACAGTTCTGGCCAGTTCTTTTGGTCCACATGCACAAAATGCCTCAAGTAGAATTCCAGACCTGCGTTAACCCTCTCTGTCTGCCCGTCCGTCTCTGGATGGAAACCTGAGCTAGTGAGTAACTGCGTCCCAATCAACTTGAACAATGCTAGCCAAAATTTCCCGGTGAACCTGATATCCCTATCAGACACAATGTTTAGTGGCAAACCCTAGTATTTGACCACCTGTTTGAATAACAACTTAGCCACATCTGCTGCTTTGGATGGTGACTTCATCGCCATGAACGCTACATACTTAGAAAAGCAGTCTACCACCACAAATATACCGTTATATTCATGCATGACTGGTAGTTGTGAGACGAAGTCCATGGAGATGCTTACCCATGACCTCTCTAGAACCGGTAGCGGCTGCAACAAACCTGCTTTCTTCTTCATACTTGACTTGTCCTGCTGGAAAACGAGGCAAGTGCGAATGTACTCTTCCACATCCCACTGTAGGTGCTCCCAGAAGAATCTCTTCTCAAACAAGGTGCACATCCTATGTTGCCTCGGATGGCCTTCCCACGCTGGGTCATGACACTCTTGTAGCAAGTCTTTTCGAAGACGAGCTGCCTTCAACACATACAAGCGCCCATAAAAAAAGAGTAGTCCATCTTCCTCCCGAAACCTATTCATTTTTCCTTCCTTGATTTGCTTCAAGATGCTTCTGGTCGTCGAGTCCCCGTCAAGTTCTCTCGAATCCTTTGTCGCAAATCAAACACGACTTGAGTACTCGGGTCGCTAGGTTGTCCCTCCAAAGCTGTGAGGTTAGCCTTCCTGATCAACGAATCTTCGACATTGTTCATCCTACCTGGCCGGTACTCCAAGACCATGTCAAACTCTGCCAAAAATTCTTGCCATCTAGCCTGCTTGGGTGAGAGATTTGGTTGTGTGGCGAAGTAGCTTGTCGCCACATTGTCCATTTTCACAACGAATGGTTTACCCAACAAGTAATGTTGCCAAACTCTCAAACAATGCATGACCAACGTTATCTCTTTCTCATGAACTGGGTACCTTCGTTCTCGATCCTGAAACTTCTGAGTCTCGTATGCAATCGGGTGACCTTCATGCATCAACACCCCTCCGATGGCGAGTCAAACAGATCTGTCTGCACTTCGAACTCATTTTCAAAGTCAATTAACCGCGGCATCAGAGCAGTTGCAAGTCTGTGTTTCAGCTCATCAAACGCCCCTTGGCATTTTTCAGACCACTTCCATAGCATGTTCTTCTTTAGCAACTTGGTGAGAGGCGTTGCAACTCTAGAATAACTCTCCACAAATCTACGATAGTAATTGGCCAAGCCAAGGAAGTTGGGCACTTCCTACACTGCCTGGGGTTCCTTCCAATCTTGGATAGCAGCGACCTTTCTGTCATCCATGCAAACTTGTCCTCATCCAATCCTATGGCCCAAGAACGAAATTTCTTCCTGCCTGAAAACGCACTTGGATTCCTTCAAGTAAAACTTGTTCTCCCGCAACGCATCAAACACCTCTTTCAAATATTGCCTATGTTCCTCCATCGTTTCATTGTAAATGACGATGTCATCCATATATACTACAAGCGACTTGTCCAAGAACGGTGGCAACACATCATTCATCAATGTAGATAAGTCGCAGGGGCGTTGTAAATCCCAAACAACATCACGATAAACTCAAAACTTCCATACCGCGTACACGTCGTCTTGTACTCGTCGCCTTCTGCGATCCTCACTTGATAGTATCCTTGTCGTAGATCAAGTTTTGAGAACACACTCGCTTTATCCAACTTGTCGAAACAATTTGCAACCAATGGTAGAGGATAACGGTTCTTTATGGTTTGCTTGCTTAACATCCGATAGTCCAAGCACATCCTTAGCTCCATTGTGTCCGTCTTCGTTTGGAATTGCATTGAGGCACCATATGGCAACGTTGAAGGCCGTATGAAACTAACATCCATAAGCTCGGTAAGTTGTCGTTTCAACCCCTCCAACTCCAGTCCTGATAGCCTGTAAGGAGCCTTTGCTACAGGTCTAGAGCCTAGCTCAAGCTCAATCCGATGATCAATAGTCCTTCTCAGAGGCAACATCTTGGGTAAGTTCTTAGGCATCAAGTCCACATAAGATTTGTCTGGCACGCTTCATGTATCAGACTTGTCTAACAAAGCTGCAACATAAATCTTCCTTCCCAACTGTCAAGCCACTTTCTTCATGCTAAGTGAAAAAATGAGCTTTTCCTTCTTGCTTGCCTTACTAGCAACAGTATGCACCACCTTAGGTTTTCTCCCACTTAGAATCATCATCTTATCTATAAACAACAACAACACTGCTTGATGTCTCCGCAAGAAGTCCTGACCAAGGATCATCTCGAAATCATCAAGAGGCATCATTGTGGTATATGCCTTTCCCGTCCAACGTCCCAATTGAACAGGCACACCCAAAGCGACCCCTGCAACTGCTCTAGCCGAAGAATTAATTGCCTTGACGTTTATGCCGTAGTTCTTTCTCTTAAGACAAATAGCGTCTGTAACCTCCCGCTTCACAAAATTGTGAGAAGCACTCGTGTCCATCGAGGTCCTCACGTTTCTTCCGTTCACGATAGCATCAACAAAGCACAAAGCATTCGTTGTTTTGTCGTTTCGAATGGCTCCAAGATGATGGCAAAAGCCGCCCATCGTTTGGCCATACTTAGTTTTCACTGTCGTAGCACTTGCTGTAGCACGCTCCTTCCTTAGTGCACTTGTAGCGTTAGGCTCCTCTACCTGAGCGTTCATCCCGTCGATGCCACCTTCCAAGAACGACGAGGTGCACGCCCTCCAACACGCATCTGCAGCGTCCTCTGTCTGCGGCACGGTCTCCATGATCATTTGTTGTCGCTTTGCACTCCTTGAGTGTTGTCGTCGTCCCACGGAGCGCTCCTGTCAAGCGTCTGTCATCCAGCACACTCCTTTCGCGAGCGTCGTCCGTCGCGTGCCTGCAACGCGCACTCTCCGTCGCGCAATCACCGTGCCCGTCCTTCAAGTGCTTCATGTTGGGGCATGCTTCCTCTTGAGCGTTCCTATCATAATTTTGTTGCACACTATGGTGCACCTCTCCGTGAGTGTGTCCACAACAACGCGTCTGGTCGTCGGGTCCCCAGTGCTCTTAGCGCACTCTGTCACCGCAGAGCGCACCTTTTCCAGGAGCACGTTTCTCCAAGATGTCGCTCGTTCCGCTGGCGCTTCCAGCGAAGGGCACTCTTTCTCTTTCGTTCTCGTCGCACCCATCAACTTGTCCAACCACTCGTCTGGTAGCTGCGTCAATGTATTCGAAGGATCTTCCAGCAACAACGCCCAAATCTGTTTATGCCTTTTCTACATCCTTAACGACTTCGAAAACCCAGTTCTGCCACTTGTGGGGAGTATCTTTGCCAAGTGCTCTGATACCATCTATCGCACCCTTGCCAACTTGTCTCCTGACATGCCTTGTCAAAACCGTGCGGCGCTACTAGGGAGCACCATGAGAACTTGGCTAACTCAAGGGTGCACCTATAGACTACGCATAGATCAACGAAAGAATTTTACTTAGCTATATTAAGTTATCTTATTAATGCCTTAGCTGGCACAATTAATGAAGTTTAACAATGTACACAACATCCACGAAAATGACACAACACATATAGGTGGGGTTGCCCAACTAGTGAACCTCGAAAAGCTTCTTTGATTAAGCTAACATAAATTTACATCAATGGAGTTTCCAAACTGATAGAGCTCCATGTGCGCCCAACAAGCTAACAGACAACAAGATTACATAAGAGAAATTCCATATTGTACCTTCCTGTTGATGCAGTTGCCCCAACGAACTCTCTTCGACGTCTTCAAGCTAAACAATTCTTATCTTTCTTCTTGCCAAATGAGCGCACTCTTATTATAGGATGCCTGAGTGAGCGCTCCTCAAAGTGGAGTGCCCTTGCTTGGCTCCCACACTTTCCTCCCTCGGCATCCAACTCGCATCCACCATCCATGCGCTCTTCTTTGCTAGTGTGTTGCTCAAGTAAATCGACGCCCCTCCGTGTGAGTTCCCGTCGTGGGAAGAAGTGTCGCGCAACTCCTCCTGGATGTGCTAAGCGCATAACACTCCGTGAAGTTTGTGCGTCGCATGACCAAGGTTCTCCTCGTCGCAGGCTTCCAGCGTAGGTGTAAGGTGTGTCGTGAGGCTTGCTAAGCGCTCACGCTTCGTTTGGCTGAGGAGCGCACCCACCTTACCGGCGTGTCCTCGAGCGTCTGATGTGTCTCAAGTGGGCTATGCAAGAGTGCCATGACACAAGACCCTTTGGATATATGTGTCCTTTACAATGACATTGTTACTTCTTGTTAAGTAGATCATTCTTCTATTCCAACATAAAGGCTAGGTGTGGCTCTTGGTTTTTCATTTAAGCTTGCAAATAAAAGCAGTTGTCCAAGTAAAACAATCATCCAATAGTTGAAGTTTTCAGAAAAACGAAAATATAATAATAAGTTGAAGAATTTTTTTATTTTTTAAATTGAAAATGGCAAAACTGATCATTAAGTTAATGAGTCACAAAAGCCATCAAGACTCAATCAACCATGAAAGCCATCACGACTCGATAAGCCAATAAAGCCATCACTGATTGCTTTCCACACATGCAAGTTTATTCAAAATAACATGCTCGTAGTTGATAAGGATCCTTTTAAAAAATTTCTTATGTACATAAAAGACGCCAATCATAAGCAATTTTATCTCTTTTTTCTAATACCATTGGTTCAGATAAAGTTATGATTTCGTTCTTTCTTTGTTTTCAAAATTTAAATGAATTTAATCATTTTTAAAATTGGCCAAAATCTCTTCTTATAATATTCAAATGTCAATAAACTTTAATGTCAAAGTTCTCATTCATTATATATTTCTAGGAACTTAAGAGAGGGGGTGGGAGCTACGGTTTCACAAGGTTGAAGTTTGGCGACAGTAAAGGTGGGGGAGTTTTAGCTTTATTTTGGTGACTCAATTAAACTGCAGTCTTTTTTCCAGTTTCCACATTATGTCAAACAACAAAAAAATGTCTAGATTGTAAACCTTGTCATTTGGAGTTAGGGTTTAAGTCAGGGAGTTGGCTCTCTAGAGTCTAGACCATTTGTTGTTGAAACCGACAACACGATTTGTTGTTGAAAATGAGATTTTCAGTGTTAAAATTGCAAGTTTTACTACATAAATGAATCCAACACCTTTGATTACCCTCGAAGCACCCATATTATGCAATTCCAATCACTAGAAACTACCCTTTGAACAATTTTCGCCGGATTTTGGTCATAAAACTTGCCTAATTTTAGGTGCAAATGATGAGTTTACGAGATTGGGATTCAGGGTGATTTAGATCCAAATCTTGTCCCTACTCCCAAGCGAGAAGCTAGGAAGATGACTAGAAATCCATTTGACACTCAGAAGACAAAGAACCTTGCACTATGTCATGCAATCTTACCTCCTTCAGAGAGATGCAACAAACTCCCTGTGAGATGCTACATGGTAAGGGTTGATCAGTTACACTGCCTTCAGAAGAAAAGAGTGGATCATACAACTCTTCATCCAAAAAGAGGCAAAGGTTACATTCCTCCTTCCTTCCATCATCATTTTGGGAGAAGATGGAGAAGTCTACATGCTATGCCCTAGGATACCTATGCACAAAACATCATGCATGCTGCTTCGCTACATCAAAGAGATGAAGGTTGCCGCAACATATTTTCAAGTTTTTCAAACTTAAACCTGATTCTATCTGCTTAGTTATTGGGGGGGCTTTTTTCCCATGTGGTTTTTTCCCCAGCTCCTTGTATTGAGCAGTTATGGTCTTAGTTACCATGGCCCACAAATTGTCCAAATTAGCATTCAGGGGGGGTGTTAGGATTATTAATCTTCCCTTGTCCAATTTGGTCAATTATGTCTAAATCCAGAGTCATTTCAGTCTATTTTTAGTCACTAGCACCATTGGGTCCACTTGGCCTAATTGGGGCACATGTACTGTTAAACACTGAGAGGGGGGGTGAATCAGTGTAAAGCCAATTTTAAACCTTTTCTTAGCTTGTCACAATTAACTACCAATTCATCATTCCATTGTTCTACCAATCTCATAATCATTTCATAAACATCTTTCACTTCATCATTCATATACCATAAGCATTTGAATCATCAAGAACCATCACACAAAAGAACACAACACCATATAATTTTGTAATCTTTTTGTATTAGTTTTGGTCCGACTACAACCGTTAGGTAAAATCAACACCTACTGATACAAAGAACACCTACTCTGCATCCAGGACCCTGCCTAGTTTTCTTAGACCCTGCTAAAAAGGGTTTAGGTATCCTAACCTCAAAAGCAAGTCAAGCTTGCATTTACAATTTAAGTTCACTGTCTCAACACATTGTTATCACTGTCACATCACACCAACACTTATCTCTAGCACCTCATCAATCTGTTCTGCTGCTGGTCAATCTTTGACCAATACTGTTGGTCAATCCCATCAATCTACTAGTCAATTTGTTCATCAACGCTAGTCATCATGTCTGCTGATCATCTACTCATCACTGTTGCTCAACATCTCTTCTCATCATCTCTGCTCATCACCTCTGCTGGTCATCAATCATCTTGTTCAGTCTCTGTTGCTCAATCTCTTCACTGTTGATCGTTCTTCAGTGCTGCAGCTCTGCATGATCTACTCGGGAACACTGCTTATCAAGTCATCAATTATCAAGGTGTGATCATCATCAAGTAGTATTGCATGGTGTAGGTATGCATCATAGTGTATAAGATATTCTCCTCATCAATTCATCACTTATCACAACTCTCTCAATCTTCTCTGCTCAATACACTTGTCAATCTGCTCATCCACATCTTACAACATGGTTGATCAATGCCACTTATCATCAAAAAGATTTGTCAAACTGAACATGTCATCAAGTATCAAGATTACCATCAAGTTCTGAAACATCATCATACTGTGTATGTGCATTATCAAATTATCACCATACAGTACATCATCCAAGCATCATCATCATCATCATATGAGCAAGGCATCATCAATAAAGCATCATCAAATAGTAAGTCATCATCATCATATATAGGGTTTACATCATTTGTATGGTATGCATAGTGTATGCATCATTATAATGTATACAGTAAATCATCATCAATATGAATCTTCATACCTCACTGTGCATCTACCACTGTATCTACCTCTCAACATACACCACATTCATCATTACCATGTATTCAAGAGTTCACCTTTTAGGTCACAGTCTGTCTACCATTGTACTCTTTACTTCACAATGCATCACTGTACATACTCCACTCATCATCATACTTACAAGAGAGACCCCATCACCATCCAATTTAGGACTGTATAGGCAGGTGCTGTGGATGACTGTGGTATACTTCAGAACTGTTTGTATTCTGCTGCTGCAAACAAAATAGGACTGTATATACCCAAAAAGACTTTAAAGTTAATGCTGCTGCTTTGCAAAAGGGCTGATGTTGGTACCACCGAAATTATCCCACGAATTCTTCACTGTGGCTGCCACCGAGTTCTCCTCAGTGTGTTAGGGCACACTTTTCCTTATTGTTGCTGCTCCAACCGTGGACAGTCGGTCAACTGCTGCTTGTACACTTCACATTCAGCCTCATAAACTAGGGCTGTCATCTTTTGTCAATGTTCAAGCTTTGTGTTGTCAACCTCATGGACTGTGTATACATGCACACCTCTTTCCAGGCAACTAAACCCCAACACACATGTCAAACTGAACTGTGTATCAACCTTGGACTTGGAAGCATCAAAAGTTGAACTGTGGAAGAAATTCGAGCTTGTCTACATGTTGAGAAAGACCCCATCCAAATTTCTTCACATAACTCCTGCATCTGTCTAACTTGAGGTCAGAACTTAGATGATAATTTATACATCAGTTGCCTCAGTGAACTCCCAAATTCTGATCTTGATCATCCATGAAAATCACAGCTTACATGCTGCTGTTCGGATCAGAAAAAAAACTTAACAAAGGCTGAGGCTGCCTCAGTGAACTCCCAAATTAAGTCCAAGATAGGATTGTACCAAGCAACCTCAGTCAACGTTGCTGCCACAGAGATAATGATCACCAAACAAAAAAAATCTGAGATAAAAAAGAAATCAGACTACAAAAATGTCTGCTGCTGCTGCCACCTGAAATTCCACAGTCCACTGACACCCGAAATTCAGAGAGAAAGCCACCGAATTCTACTTCAAAAAAAATTGTCTGTGGCTGCCTCACACCTCCAAATTTCCATAGTAAATTCTGCTGCTACTACCTCATTAAAAAATTTGTCTGCCTTCTGCGGCTACCACAGTCCGAATTTACCTCAGAGCTATATATTTCACACATTTAAAATGAGGTTGTTTTTCTCTTATTTATATTGATTTTTCACTATATTTTGGGGCCGACCTACTCCATTGAATTTTTTATTTTTTTGAATTATTTTGTGGAGCCGACTTGTTGAAGGGGTTTAATAAAAAAAATTAATTTTAATTTAAAAACAATTTTCTTTTAGGGTGAGCCGGCTTCATCATTTTAATTGCAAAGCAAATTCTTTTTATGAAGAGGGTTTCAGCAATAGCTCCATATTAACATGCTCTTCATCAAGGGTTCCAACATCATAATATCATGGCCAATGGTTATACAAGCCACAAGGGCTTCATTAAGGATCCCATTATCAAAGTGCCATTTAACCATCCATATTCACAAGGGGCCACAAACAAGGGTTGTTTGTTTCTTCCAGTAGTAAATGGTTTCACACACACATGAGCCTCTTCAAAAAGCTTCATCATCATACCTTCATGCAAGTTCATGGCCATCCATCATATAAGTGGGTGCAAGTTCTTCCTTATGCACTTAGGACCATCTTCAAGAATTATCATCTCCATCAAGGCTCATCATGCCATCTAACCATATCAAGTGCCAATAGTGGGCTCCATGACCTTTGCAAGGGCATTAGGGTCTTCTTCATCCACCTCAACCACACCATGAGGCCTCCAGGGACCAAAATCCATCGTGCCATCACTTGTGGGTAGATGGGCCTTCTTCTAGGGTATCATGACACCATCAAAAAATAAATGACCACAAAATGGGTCATTAATGCTTCTCCATCGTCTACCAAGGCTTCAAGACCATCTCCAAGGTCTTCAACGCCATCAGCAAGGTCTTCAACATCTTCAGCAAGGTGGTGGCATCAAGATCCAAGCTTGTGGGTACATGGACCTTGTCAACCAAGTACAAGGTCCTTCAAGGCACAAACCCACACTGTTTGGGATCCAAGGCACTGCAAGGTGCAAACCCACTCTGTAAGGCGTCAAGGCACTACAGGTGGGACTTGGTGGCATCAATGACATCCTGTGGGGCCACTGCAAGTCCATGTTGGCATCAATGACAATTTCATCAACATGTACCAGTTACTAAAGTGTGGGGAACACCAATTGAGGCTAACTGCCACTGATTGCACTTGCATGAATTAGTTTATGAGCCTCCTAGATCAATCCCTACAAATTAGGAGCCACTGGGAGTGCCGATACCAACCTCCATTAGTTGAGTTGAGTTGGTGACTAGTCAAGCTCGATTAGGAGTCAGTTACATTGAGTTCTAGTCTGTTACATTCAATTCTACTCAGTTAGCGCTAGGATTGCATGGTTGCATGCAGGTGAGGTGCATTTACTCACCTACCTCAGTCAGTGAGACTAGTTAACACTGAATTAGACACTAGAGCTTGGATTTTGAACTCCGATAATGATTTAGACAAGGTCAGTTAACCATTCAGTCAAGTAGAGTCAAACCAATTCAAGTTTTCTCACATGGATTCAAATTGCATGAGGTTATTTAGCCATTGTACTTCATTATAATTAATTATTTAATTACTTTTGATTAATGAAAGCATTCACAGTTGCAAGCCATTTTGCACTGTTTCATTCTTCAATTTCTGAATAAATTGTGTGATCTATCTTGTGAGTTGTGTGTTGGTCTACAGATCTATGTGCTCAATTTAATAAGAGACAGTTCAGCAGGAGACACTCCACGCTATGTACCAGTCAGTTGATGCTCAGGCATCCAAGGTAGGTGGCAAGATTGCAGCCCGTAATGGACATGTTCCTTCAGGCAATTCTGTTTTAATCTGTGGAATGTAGGTATGTGTTTTTGTTAGGATAATATGTAAGGCAGTCTTCATGCTGAACAGAATGTAGTAGTCATAGTACTTTTAGGAATCAGGATAGCCCAGTTAACTAGAAGAATAGGGCCTTTTTTGGATCTTTTTGGAACATCAAAAGTTGGATCTATAATATTTCTTGTATTAATACGCTGGATGGTTCAGCCACAGCTTTATTTTAATACAAATATAACCATTCTGGTTAAGAAAACAGAGAACATCAATAAGGAAATGGATTACCAATAAGCAACTAAGACAAAGCCCAACAGAGTAGAATAAAAATTATCCAAAACGGTTCCTTTTCCAGCAAAATTTCAGGTCTGAGATATGGCAAAAATTTTGATGCCCAGCATAGTCCCACAGGTCAAAGTTCCAAGGGCATAGTTCCTCCACGACACTAGAAATTTTGAAGGTCTTTGAAGTGACCCAAAACCTTGAAAAATCCTGAAACAGCCTGGAACTATGCCCCCTGTGGATTTTTTTGCTTCACCAGATTCTAGCGAAAATGGAATTTCTCGAGCCATTTTGGATATAAATTTATAATACGCCCCAATGCTGTAGGATAAAAATTCCAATCTCCTATCCTAGATGAGCAACAAATGTCAAATTACTTAAAGGCTTGAATGCTACAAATGAGATATCAAAACAACTGTAAGATATAGATTGATGACTTACCCAAGCCAAATTGTTGAAATCCAATAATAGGATGAAACAATATCAGAGAATTTTTTTGAGGCTAATGTTAGAGTTGAAGAAAACTGGAAAAAACCCAAAAAGAATGAATGAATGATGACCAAAAAAGGAAACTGACAATCGTATGCATCAAACTTACTTGATTTAATTGAAATAATTCTTTGAAAGTGTCTACCCTTCAACAATTTAGCGTGATATTTGCTGGAATCAACGCAAGTACCCAATTAGGGCTAACATGAACAAATTGCTAAAGGTAACGAGTATGGCCAACGTAATAGTAAGAGGCCAATTTCCAATTCGGGTCCATGTGAACAAAAATGTTGAAGGACATGGGGCTAACTAATCGATGCCACTATAAAGCAAGGGAGGGCCAATTTCTCCATATGCCATGATGTAAACAATATAGAACCAACTACAATTCGATTATCAGACTACACGGAGAAGGCTACAATATCTCACAAAAATCACAAGACTAATATCAATGGATGTGATCAGAGATAGAGCAATATGAGAAGGTCAAAAGATAACTTTTGATGGAAATAGGACACCAAAACATGCTTATAGAATATGAAAGAGATTATCAACTTTGAATGAATGTGCATAAGAGGCGAGCCCCTTGAGTATAGGGAAGACCTCTGCACATGAGTGTCACATGACCAGGACATAAGTCTTGAGCAAAGCTCAAGACCAGGAAATTACCTGGATTCGGATGAGACCATTTAGTCAAGACTATACTTGAGTAACGAGTTCAGATCCAAGACCTTACTTTACTCTAGGTGAGACCTTTCCGTCGGGTCCTCACCTCAGCTCATGTAAGAACCTGACTAAAAGGTCTCGCCTAAGCTCAAGTAAAGTCTTGGACAAGGTCAGAAGACTCAGAACAAGGACCTTTCCTAAGCAGAGCTTAAGACCAAGACCTGTCCTGAGCTCAGGTGAGACCTTTTAGTGAAGACCTAACCTGAGCTCACGAGTCACAACCAAGACCTTACTTGCCTGAGCAGAGCTCAAGACCAAGGGTTGACTGACAATACTCGAGTAGAGATCAGGTAAGAACAAGCTCAACCGTTCTATCAAAAGTAAGGTATAACGTCTGCTAAGGTAAGGTTTATACGCTTCCCTTAATTGAGCTAGAAGCATGGGTATCTTTCTGCTCAAGTTAGGTTAACCTTACATTTGCTAGAAGGTCGCATGCAGGATGTTGGGCTTCAGATTTATGAGTCATTTTGCAAAATTAGACATTTTATATATATTTAGAATACACTATGATGAGCAATTCAGGAGAAAAGGTAAAAAGGGTAATATTTATGGGGGCAGTCAGGACAATTTTATTGTGAATACCACACATTTTGTTAATTTGGTTATCAAATATTTTAAGGATACTTAAGGCCATCAGATAATGATTTTGCACATTGCAAATCTATGATTATCAGCAGTAAATAAAGAAGATAATACTACCTCCCGGATGTTCTTAAATACGTTTTGGATGGCAAAGGAATAACACCAGCAATGACCTTCCCTACACACAAAACAACAAGGCAACAATAAGTCGAACGAGCAACAATCAAACAACAGGGGAACAAGATGTCGAATAGAGCAACAATCCAAACAACAGGGCAACAAATAAGTGAGTGCGTGCGACTTACGAGACTGCGTTCAATTTCCACATTTTAAAAATTGCAATATATATCTCAAGGCTCACTTATTGATAATTTGAAATATATATGTCAATCCTCCACCAGGGTTAATTCACGGGGTTTCAAGATTGACAGCTCATTCTGAAGTTAGCGTTAATTCATAGGGTTTCAAGATTAATGACCCATTTCTAGGCTAGGTTAAATCCCTGGGTATATTAAGATCAGCTTTACAGTTCATATTTCAAGTTTAACGCAAGTGTCGATCCATGTGCTAATTTTTTCTCTCTATTATGATGGAAAACAGAACTCAAATAGCACAACTTTAGCGGAAACCACATATGCATAACTGAAGCAGATCATAGCTATATTAATTTACATCAAACATCCATTTCACTTCAGCTGCCAGACAATTACTCAAATTCAAATTCTCGCCATGAGTATTGACCAAATTTATAGAATTTACAATAATAAAAAAATTCTGGCCATGAGGACACTTGAAAACAATTTATGAAATTTACAAGAAGAAGATCAAAAGGAAAAACTGAGGTCAGCGTATCGTTGAAACCTTGAACTAGCGCAGCTACAATGTCTTCTGTACTGGTTTTATGTATTCCACAGTTTTCGGATCTGCACATTTTTTTTCTGCAAGAGGCATTGTAGCTGTAGCTGTTCGAGGTTTCAACCGTACCCTAGAATTTTCTATGGACTTCCTTTCAAAACTTGCTGCAAGAATCAATACAGAATCCTCACCATTGCAACCCCAATGCGTGAGGGAGTGCGTTCGAAATGTAGGCGTTAGCAGCGATAAACGTTAGGTTTTCAAAAGAGGAGAGCGATTTTATAATTGTAGAAGCCATAAGCCTATTTATAAGAGGCTATGTGTGTTTTAAATTTTTTTCTTCTTTTCTGCTATAGAAGAGGCACCGAGTTAGCTCTAAACCTTAGGAATCAACTATCTAAGAACAGCCTAACCTCAAGTGACCCAACAAAAATTTATATCATTTATATTATACAGCAGTAAATATATTATCATATAGCACTAAATAAGTTTTAATAGGCTAGGCATGCATATTGTGTATGTCCAAATTTTAAAAGAGCATAGGTCTTTTATGTAAAGGTAAGTGTTGGATATCCTAAAACCTTTGTACGAATGAGGGAAGGTATTGAGCACCTGAGTGGTCTTAATGGTTAAGAACATGTGTTATCTTTTTGGAGGTCACAGGTTCAAAACCGGGGGGGTAGGGTTGTTCATTGGCCCGTTGTGACAAGGCTCGAAGGGTAGGCAACCCCTGGGATAGAGGCTAACCCTGGTGGGTTTCGGGACGTCCCGGCCCCTGCTGGTTTGCAAGCTGTTGGATATACTCTTGGGAGGTTGTTGTTCACATGGTCTAAAAAAAAGGAGGGAAGATATTAAATCTTTAAAATCAAATTTTCATAATTTCATTATTTGATTTAATAATAATTATAGTAGAACAAAAATATAAATAATGGAATAATTATTTGGTCTTTATCTCAATTTTATCTATTTAAATTTTTTAAGATAGTAATATACATGTTGTCCTTAACTTGGATAACAACATAGAATCGTCCACTTTATCTCGATTGTAACAAAAATATAAATAATGGAATAATTATTTGGTCTTTATCTCAATTTTATCTATTTAAATTTTTTAAGATAGTAATATACATGTTGTCCTTAACTTGGATAACAACATAGAATCGTCCACTTTATCTCGATTGTAGATTCCCTTTGTAGTAGGTTTGTGTGTCTTTGGACTCCATGGTGGATCTTGTTACCCCTCCTCTATTGTTTCGTTGTCATTGTTGTTCCCCTTCCTCCATTAGAGTGCCCTCTTTATCAGAGCTGCTTGAAATTGGTTGATGTCTTTTTCCCCTTCGTTGTGGCCTCCCTTGTACATCCTAATGTTGATCGTTGCCCACAATCAAATCTTGCCTACAAAGTTGCTTTGCCACCGCATTGTTAGAGGATCCATTATGTCAAATTTAACCCCTTTCCAACCTCCCTTTTCCTCGAGTTGGGTCAAAACAAATTTATGGTTAAATATAGAGTCCCCTCCTCTACTCTGCATAATCCTTCTTGGCTTAAATTGCAAAAGAAGCAAATCTCCAAGAGTTCTTGGTTTGGGATAAGCTTGGTGTTGAAGACACATAAACAAACCGTGAAGGGAATCTACTTACTTGCACATAGTTTTTTTTGTTTATCTTTTAATAGTGATTTAAAGTTTTTGGAAATCACATGGTTGAATATGTAATCATGTGACTTAGACTGACTTCTTGAGCCCTCAACAACTCCCCTTAAATTTTGTGAAAAATTAAGGGGCCCCATTTTGAATTTTTTTGTAAAAACACCTTTTTTTTGTTACCTTTGATTTTGTATCCTTGATTTGAAAAGGTGATTTGATGTTTGTTTCCTTCTTTATGATCAATGATTTTGTTTTGTTTTCACTATGTGAATTATGATGATTTGATGGTTTTCTTTCTTAGTTTATAGATTCTTTCACTCTCATGAAATGAAGATCTAGTGGATTGGATCATTTTTGTTGTTTCAATATTTGGGCTTCTTGGTTGCTCAAGGATGTTTGCATACTTTTATTTGAACTTATTTAAGTTCATTCCATGCCCCGGTTCGCTTAAATTGGATTAATTTGATGTTTCAAGAGTCTCCAAAAGGTTTGGCTTGCAATTCATTAATGAATTTCTTGTGCATTTTGGTAGATCATAATAATTTAACTAAAAGCTCAATTTTAAAGATTTCACTATTTGTCTTGAAAGATTACATATCAAAGAGTGGAATCAAGTTAATGGTTCTAGTTAATGGTTTTTATGTTCGATGATCTATCAAATTTTGCAAAGCCTTAAACTTTTGATAATTTTTTTTCCTTTTTGTACAATTCTATAATTTGGGAAAATTTTAAAAATTCAATTAAGATATATTCTTAAATAACTCATTTTAAAAGAACATATAGGTTAAAGTACTAAAATGAATCAATAATTTTAGTTTTTGACAAATTATTAATTTTTTTAAGTTTTATACTTTGTTCAAAGAATATTTTACATAATTTTTATCTTTTTAATGAACCAAAATAATTTCAATTTGGGATTATATATACATGATTTAGATCACGCCTCAAAAGAGTATACTTTAAAAATTTAAGATAAGCTAATAACATTAAATTTGAACAAAGTATCAAATATTTTGAGCATTGATTTTTTATTAAAAATTATATTATGTTCATAATTTTTGTATTCTTTGACTAAATAAAATTAACTTAAATATAGTTTTTCAAATTGCATTATTTTTGCTTCTTAAAAAAAATTATCAAATATCATAGATGAGAAAATGAGTTAAAGTATAATTGTGATTAACATTAGAAGTCAAATTTTATATATTTTTCACTAAAAAACTTTGAACTTAAATTCTCTTACAAGCACTTTTCATTTTATTTTATTAAAACTATAAGTTTATATGAGCTGGTAATCAAACTTTGTCATTATTTATCTAAAATATAATAAGTTAGAAATTAAACACACGATGAAACGAATTGTATCCTTCGTTGATATTTGAAATAGTAAAGGATGAATAATTAACATGAAAACATGCATATGAACATGAGATTTGATTGATTGTTTTTTTAATTACAGTTAACTATTGTTTTTCTTAGCGTGTAGGGATGTTAATATTTGTTGATCAACTTTGCATGAATTAAAAGAAGGGAAACTAGATCCTCCATGTGTTGCTCTAAAATCATGTTACGATGAAACTTTTTGAAAGACACCAGATGACATTTCTTTTGGAGATCCTACCAGGTGGATAAAAGATTTCGGTAGCATAGTTGCTGCTAGCTCACCTTATTACAAAGGAGTGGTCTTACCTGGTCTTTACTTATCTATATTAGCTGGATTAAAACAAATAGTTTACCACAATGAGGAGCTAAAGTGCCATGACAAATAGTCTATTATTTTCAAATAATAAAATTGAGTTTTAGCTTAAGCTAAAATTTTTATTTTAGTTTTATTTATTTATTAAGTTTCACATTCGTATATTTGGTCCAGGTGTGAAAGCTAAGGTGATGGAGTGGTGATGCAACCACTTCATATTAAAAGAAACCAACTAATCGAACGAAACGAGAAAACTAGAGAACATCTCATGGAATTCATGGGAAAAATGAGGAAAATAGGATTTTGTTTACCAGCTTGAGCAGAAATAAAAGGGACCTAATCACCTATATAAAGGGGAGAAATTCAACTTTCAAAGGGGTATCCACATTAAAAGAAAAAAACTTTCTTATGTAACGTTGTTCCTCATGTAAACTATGCATTTGAAGGAATAGAGAAGGACGTTCCAGAATGGTTAATTTTTTAGAATCTGCATGTAACTCTGCCATATTATTGTCAAAGAGGAATCAAAACCAATGAGCGTTGTTACAATCATTTTTTGAAAATTCAGCTATGATTTTATAAGATTATATATATATATATATATATATATATATATATATATATGAATATGGATTAGTTATAAATGTTTTACTCATTCATGTGTTTGAACATTTCTTATTCTGATTTTTTGGAAATGGTTGCAAAAAACAATTTGATTTATAAACAATATTTTTAGTATCATTGATGTGATTTATAAATGTTGATGTTTTAAACATATTGTTGTCTACTTCACTTTGTTTCAACATCCATAAATATATTTTTTCTTTTTATACATCAGACTTTTTAATCCATGCTCCCAAGATAAGATATATCAAATAGATGTTTCTATAGCTACCAAATTGTCTTTTTTGTAGCTACTGAATTGCATTAGATCAGTTTGCATTGCATTTGAATTAGGCTTTCATTTAGGAATTTAGAATCACTTAAACAACCAAGCCTTCTCCCGTCAGGGAGAAATCATACCATTAGTGGCAATGGGGCCCACATAACCGTCAAAAGAAGCTACACCAAACAAATTAGGGTCTGCTTTAAGAACCTTAGTAGGGTTGTTTCTTTTGCATTGACGAGTGGTCAATTCCACTTGTCAACAAATGGCGCTAGAAGGAGGGCCTCAGGTAAATTAAATGACCAATGATTATGGATTTCATATATTTAATTAGTCATTTATCCTTTGGCTTAAAAGCATTTTGATTTTATATTTTATCCTTCTCTAACGTTGCACAATGCACCCGAAGGTAGGTCAGAGGATGAGCTAATCTAATTGGAGTAAGTCTTATCACTTTTTTAATATTCAATGGATCCTGCTCAAACCCCTATTTGGAGATGTGTTTTTGGTTGAGCTAATTATAGTACTCCATTAAGGATAGTTAAACTCTCGTCGAAAAGAAAATTTGATGGTTAAAGTGAAATATCTTCACCTTAACATGCTTTTCAATTTATTCAAAATCATGTATTTCTAATGATATTGTTCATGAAGGTGTCATATGCAGGTTATTCACTCTTACTTTTGAAGGCCGAGTTAAGAAACAATGTGAATCTTTGTTGGTCGCTTCCATTCATACCTTAGAATAATTTGTAGATGAGTTTCTTTCTACTTTTAATAAATTTGATTATGATAAATTGTGTGAAGAATTGAATTATATTAGGAAAGAAAATGATAAATCATTAGAAGATTTTACAATTAGATTCATACATCTTAATTTCATATTTCCTTTGAAAGACATGCCTTCTATTATTGAATGGTTTAAATATCTTATGTCTCTTTCCAATGAACAAGATCAGTCAATTTGAATCAGGCTCTAATACTTATTCATAGGTTGATTTAGATGATGATTAAGAAGTTGTAGAAATCCAATATTGTTTGAAAACTTTTTTTCACTTTGATAGATCAAAAGGAACATGATGTTTTAGAAAATGTAAACGCGACTTCTGTTCATTTGCATTTGTAGGTATCTTCTTTAAATGAGAAGGAAAATTTAAGTAAATATGAAGAAAATTGTCGCACCCTCACAAACACTACAACTAATTCAAGAATGAATTTCAAGACCAATCTTCTTCATGATATGCAACAATCTTCTCCTAATTTGATTGAAGAAGTTGAAGGCCAATTGTTGGGATATCCCATTGTTAAGTGTGCTACTGATTCTCCATTAATTCCTAAATTTCCTCATTTTGAAAAAACTTGTGATTTGCTCTTACCTTTTCCTTTTTACAATGAACACGATCATGTTTTGAATAATATGTTGTGTTCAGATCTTTTGGTAGAGCATATCATGAATAATGATTAGTTTATTTTAGGAGAAGAAACAAATATACATTCTAAATCAAACATGGATATTCTAATAAAAGAAGACTCCTTTTTCAAAGAGTTTTCTTTATCAAGATATGTTTTTCATTTTCTTTCATCATCCACTTATTTTTCATTGTACCCTGATATATTTCATGGTTTCTCTTCTCATGTGAACATTTCAAATCCTTTGGAATTTCATCTTATTTGGCCAAACTCTAATAAAGTGCAAGATGATAACCACTTATATTTCGAGGATGAAAAGAGTGAAACTTCTTCAGGTTTATTGTCTTGTCAATCTTATACATGGGAAGAAGGAAATGCTTAGAGAACATATTTTTCAAAGTGTCTCCTATTGATTCAACTTCACTTGTGATCAATGAAGAATATGTCTGTTTAATCAACTATGCGAGACTGAAAGCTTTAATGAAACAACTCAAGTTAACAGTTGCCACCCTATTAATAAAAAAATGTCTTTTACATTGGGTGATAGCTCATTTACATCATTAGATCTTTCTAATTCATTTGGTTATTTGAAATATGAGTCCACAAAGACCTACCAAGAAAATGAGACATTTCATTTTCAACTCGTGTTCTTGCTCCAATCTCTGAAACAAATCATGCCAAGATTATTTCTCATGATATTTTTCATAACAATTCTATGCATGATCATCACTCATTTGTAGATTCGTTCCAATATGTTTATATTGGTCATTCCGCATTTCATTATAGGATTGCAGATTGGAGTAAGGATTCTTACCTTAAGAAGTTTTCGACGAATGGTAAGACCATGTTTTATTTATTTATTGATAGAGATTCAAATGGTAAGCATGATGTATTTCATTTAATATTTCTTTTACCGACATTTCATTTTTTTTATTATGGATTGGAAGTGGTATTGTTCTTTAAGGATTAAAGATGCTTCAATGGTTACATTGGTTATTTGATTTCATATTATTTTTATTGTACATATTTAGTTTAGGTTAGGAGTAGGGTAGTTTAGTATTTGTGTACAATATGTTTGGTAGTAGATTAATTAATTTAGTTATGTTTTTGTTTGTTTCTTTAACAAATATATTACTTTTCTCTTTTCCACTTGAATAAAGCCGTTATGAAGTGATGTGTCAATACTAAGCCAAAGATGAGACAATATCAAGGTATGTTCAAGGAAGTTCATTTTAATTTCCTTCTCTCTTTGTTTTTTAATTCTTGTTCATAATTATTTTCTTAAACACTTCCTATTAAATCATATCTTTAGTTTACGATTATTTTGACTTAATTATGAAATGCTTTCAAAATCACAAAGCAAGAGTATTTTGGAAGGAAAAATTAGAAAAAAGATAGTCTTTAAATTGTCATTCTTTTAGTTTTTCTTGGCATGAAACTTTATGAACATACCTCACTTGTCTTGAAATTGATGTCGTAGCTGCACATTTAGTTGGGATTTATCTTTAGGATTTTCAAATTTTTATTTTCCTTTGTGTTGTTTGCTTTTGAATAAAACACATGATCAAATCAACATCTCATTCATCGATTAAAGGAACTTTTATCTATCACAATCTTAAGGGAAAATCATATTTAAATGCAAAACAGTTGAAGGATCTAACTAAGATTAGCATTGTTAGAACTTTACATTAGTGGCGAACTAATTAAACTTTTTCACAAAAGCATTCTATCTGTATCATCACATCTAGTTCGATGGACATGTCATGTTTATATCCCATTTCGTCATTTTTGTTACCATTTGACCCCTTTTGCGAACTCGCCAAGTTTCATCCTATGCATCGTTAACAATTAAGCTTCAAAGAGAGAAATGTTCTCATAATCCAACCATGACAAATGAGAGAGAGCAAAGCCTTATATAGCTTTAAGCTCCTCAACCTCTTAAAATAAAATATTATTATTTTCCTATATCTAGACTAGAGTGGAGTATACGATGAACATTCTCCACTAACCCCTCTAACAAACTTCTAATACATTTACAATGCAAAGATTACAAGAGCCCACCAAAGGGGGTCCACAAAGTAACAAACTCTCAACCCTTAAAGATGTCTCTCAACCAAAATACGAGCAAGCAATTATGTCTCCACCATCTATAAAGTTACCAAAGTTTACCATAATCGAGAATAATAATAAAAACTAGGTCAAACGCCCAAACCAAGGGATCGACCCACCTCCATAAAGTGTACATGTTTAACCAGGAACCTACCATGATGGCCTACGTGGGAGGCGTTTGTTCTTGAGGCAAAGGTCACGAATCATTTTTTTTTAAACCATGGGAACAACAACCTCCCAAGAGTATATCCAATAGCCTGCAAGCTAGATATACCAATAACTTGTGACTTAGCAGGGGTCGAGACGTCCCAAAGCCCATAAGGGTGAGCCTCTATCCCAGGGGTTTCCTACCCTTCGATCTTTGTCACAACGAGCCAATGAGCAACCCTACCGCCCACCGGTTTTGAACATGTGATGTCGAGGGAGATAACATAAGTTCTTTTACACAGGTGAAGGGGAGGTGCAACCCAAATCGGACCAAAAACACCTCAACTTTCAACCGGTTCAAAAGGGGTTCAAACCCTCATCTTTTCTCATCATTTTCTTATTATTTTGTAAGCCCCGGAAGAGTCTCCGCGTGGGTATTCTCTAAAAGCTTTCAAAGTAATTTGTAATCATATTGTAATTAGGTAGGAAGTAGATCACTAGTTGTGCTTTAATTTTCAAGTAGATCTAATATTTTTCCAGTTTTTTTTACCCACCTTCTTCTTTAGGGAGATTGATGTGTGGTTAGTATATTTTGTTTAGATTAGTTTACTTTCAAGCATTTATTTTCCAAACGAAGCAGTTGGTTAGATCTTTACTTTCTGTCACCTGGTTTACTGTTTTGAAGGAATATACAACCTAAACCTAAGTTATCGAAAACTTCTAGGAAGGGGAGGGGAAACTTAAATGGAGGGGATACGGCTTGGAAACGCCATTGAAACATTTCCAAGCCGTATCCAAAAATTAGAAACGTTTCCATTCCGTTTCCATCCGTTCCCTAAAACGTTTCCAGAGTTTCCAGCCGTTTCCTTAAACGTTTCCAACAGTTTCCTGGTTTTCTGAAACGTTTCAGCTGCTACAGGGTAAGTTTTTGACTAGAAATATTGATTTTTTTACATGAAAATAAACAAATAAATAACCCCAAAGGCAAACTATAAAACCATAACCCTAAATTGAACCTCAAAACATAGATATAAAGCCTCGAAGCTTATAAATCAAGAGCAAAACCTTAATCCTAACTTGGTGAATGGTAATTTGACATCTTATGTCTCACTGATTGTGTTTCATTGTAATTTTCCAAAATTGATAGAGGCATACCGTTGGTTCAAAAAATCATTGATCTGTGGACATTTTATTGTATCAAATGCTTGTCTAGTATAGTGATAGTTTCACAGCCTAGTGTAGAAGTACAATGACTTTTCTTTTCTTTTTGCAATTCCTCACAACTTCGTTTTAAATAAACCCCAATGACTTGCATATGTGATAAATCAGCTTGCATATAAAAATTGATACAATGGCAGCTTTAGCCATACAAAATAGCATACTACATTTATGAAGGGTTACATAAACCAACACATATTTCCAATAATCTTCCAACAAACTTCAGTTTTATTCTTTTCCTTTTTGAATTGGTATGAACCCTTGACCTATGGCCTTATTTACTCCATTGCTAGTACACTCATATCCCTATCCTTATGTTGCGGAGAGAATTATGATGGTGCGTCGTTTAGCCAGTTCTCCATAAGATGTGCATGTGATATTTTAATCTTATTTCAAGCATTTTTATTAGCATAAACCATAAAACATAAACAACATATCCAAGAAAACTCATTGGTGTCTAGAGATAGTATTATTGCATAGAGTGCAATATTGCATGTCATCACACTCACACCTAAGTTGCACTAAAACATGAGCTCACTTATTTATACTTGTGTGCTTAATTAATCCCCTTAAAACATGGTTGATTATGTCAAATTTGAATATCCAAGTCGGTTGCAAATCATAGACAATCCTATGAATTTTGGCCCTTTAAGAGCCAGTCAGTTAGTCACTTCTGGAACCAGTCGGTTGGTCAATTGACTCTCACTTGCCTAGTTGATTGTCTCATCAGTGAGTGGACCAACCTAAATACAATATAGTTGAGTCCGTCTTACATAAAAAATTGTGTTTAATCACAAATTTTAACACTTTTCTAGAGGTGTAAACAACATAATATTTGTTAGATGGTAACATTTGGATACATCCATCAAGTAATTTTAGGGTTTGAAACCGATGTTTAGAAGTAGTTGACATGTTCCTGTTTAAATGCTTGCCAACGGGTGACTTATCTATGGCACTTGAGATAGAAGAATATTGTTTAAGACAATATTTGAGTTTGCTGATTTTAATTGTTATAAATGAAACAACTACCTTTAAATTTAATTGATGAATGGTAATCTAAAGTATGTATGTCCCATGGCCTTTTATATATATATATCTATTGTTGTTTCCTTGCCGTATCGTATCCCACATTTTTCAAAATGTGTGGTATCAGTTTCCCTCCCCGTATCCGTATCCATTCTCGTATCCGTTTCAGTGCAACTTAGACCTAAACTATTCGTGTATCCTCTGCCCTCCGTTATCTCCCTTTAGGGAACTCAGATCAAGGGTATGAAAAGAGAAAAGGCTTAGGGGCTTTAGGAAATCTAATTAGTTCACATTTCTTTCCTGCAAATCTCTAAGTTTCTGCAAAGTAAATTTATTCTATTGTCCAAAGATCAAGTACCGGCACCTCCCATAAGAGATAGAGAATAGGTTGACTATGTTGATTGTTTAAATTGTAATTTACTTGCTGCACTTTATTTATTGTAAGTCAATCTGTAATTTAATTTTGTACTTGCTTTTATAAATTGAAAATTAACCAACTTATTTGGCCCCTCCTCTACTCAGTCATTGCCCTCCGGGGTATTCTGAGAAACGACGGGTGGTTGAATAAGTTTTAGTAATAGGCATCCACTTCCATATCATTCTCTTCAACTAAAAACGAGTGACCTTGGAAGCTACGGGGGCTAAGAGACCGTTGGGGGTCCCATGACGTTCACGTCCTTCTTGTTGAGCACCAGGCTATTGGGGTTTGACTTGTGGATCTACGGGTGGACTTGTTTCCACTTTGTTGAGAGCCCAATACTCCCTTTTTGATTTGAAGGATACGAAGTTGGGGCAGTCACACCACCGAATCTAAAACTTAATCAAAGACTTCAACTTTAATAAAATTTATTAAAACGAACCAAGAGACATTGCAAAACATCTTACCCACATTTCTGAATCTGTATTTACTTCAAAGTCCTTGCTTTTCAAGGCTTTCATTTTACAAGTACATCTTGCAAGCATCTCAATTTCATTTCACTACCTTGCACTTTTAAGTATAATATCTTTAAAGTACCGTGGCACGCTTGAGTAAAACATTGTTTAATCTTGTAACTTGAAAGCAATCTGTCGTTTGATCTTTGGCATAATAACTTCTTCATCTGGTGTATATCTTGTTTCCTTTCAGGTATCATTGTATATTTGTTTAACCATTCTTTAGCACTTGTTCATATTGTGTAATTCATTTACATTGTTCATATTGTTAATATTGTATATCTTGCTTAGCTTAGACAACCGTGGACAATCATTCTTAATTCTTTTGTAAGTTTGTAACTTGTAATCATTTGACTCCATTTAATCTAGGCACTAATCTTGTAACTTTGTAACCTTAATCAAATAAAATCCCTTTCACTAAATTGTTAATAAACCTTCCTATAAGGACTTACCCCCCTTGGCTTTGTTGGGATTTGGCTTAAACGAAGGAGTTGGGAGACTGTGGTGACAGTGGACACACAAAGCGGGTTGGAGACTTCCCTGTGTCATAAAGTGTGTATTAAGCGGCAACACCCCGACAAGCCCAAGTAGCCTGTTTCAAAAGGTGCATCCCCATCCTCGCACCCACGTTTCCTAGCAACTTAGATGTAATGTGTTGTATGCACCTGAAGAATGTGATTTCTGTTCTTATTTATATATAGAAATTGTGATTTCTTCCATGGAAAAAAAAGTTGATTAGGGATTCCAAGGTTATTCGAAACTAGCCAATGATATTCTTTAGAACATCCAGATTAAATTCTTTAGTCACTAATGCACACATTTATCAATTGGCAAGTTGTTTTGTTGATGTTGTAGACATGTTGCTTATATTAATGCTAAAAGAGACATGATATAACAAAGAGTGAAATCAAGAGAGATTCAAATCTACATAAAGGTCAATAAGAACGCCCTTAGGACAACATTGTCTTGGGCTCACGATCTATGTTATCACACATATAGTAGTCGAGCTACCATATTCTATTTTTTTTACACAGTACATTTTTCAGCTAGATCTCTTACATATGAGATGCTGAGATGAGCAGTTTTGATGGATCATTATTTTCTTTGTGGACTATTGTACTCTCCCATGTCAAGACTGAGTCTCAGGACACTCAGATTTGAGGACCGATGTAGCCATTTAGTCATTATAGAGCAGTTATTGATGCCCAGTTTTATATCAGTGCTTTCTCATTAGACAAATGATGTTTCAGATGGATTATATGCATGATTATGCAGTGTTCCACCAAGTTTCTGGAACGGGGGGGTGCGGGAGCGGGGAAACGCACATTGGGGACGTGTAGAGACACCGCCAAATTTAGGGGTATTTTGGGAAGCGGGGGGGCAGGGGGGCGTCGAGGTATTTAAGTTTTAACATAGGGGGGCATCTTTCAATATATTAAAAATAAATACATGCTAAATCGAAATTCATCATTGTGCAATGTAAACATGATATTCAGTTCATAATGGCTATTTTAAAATTTAAATACATGCACATCTTCCATAACAACTTCGAATCATAAACATAAACAAGTAACAATAGATAAATTATTAAATTAATTTTTATGGTTTTATGAGCAACAAAATTTGGCAACCTATAATCTCAACAAATGACAAAATGTTCATGGTTGATTATATAATTAAATACCCATGCAAAACTTTAAAAAAAAAGTTAAAAACTAAAAAATTTGCCAAAACAATTAGTAATTGTCAATTACATTTAATATTTTTATGGATAAATAATAGAATTTATAAAATATAAAAATAAAAATAAAAAACAAAGCTCAAGGCTCTAACTGTACAAAATTAAAACTAACAGGAAAAATTTAAAAAATGAGCTCAAAGCTCAAACTGAAACATGCACAAAATTAAAAAATTAAAAATAAAATTAAAAAACTAACAGGAAAATTAAAATTTAAAAAATTAATAACAGGAAAATTATTATACTGAATCACTGATACATATCTCCACCTCCATGAGTCCTCAATCCACACTGAGACATACCTCCACCTCCACGAGTCCTCAGTCCATAGTGCACACTGGTGTCTGCGCAGTCGATAGAGCATCCAAGGGTCACAACTGACAAATGTAAAACACGTTGACTTGGGCTGAAGCTAGCACTCTGCACAAATTAGTAAATAACAGTCCACGACTGCTAATGTCATGTTTCACTGCTCACAGGATAAAGCCTGAAGGCTGAAACAATCCACAGTTGCTCATAAAAGTTTCAAAATTAAAACCATAAAACAGGTTTGACTTTGTGGGTTCAAGTTTCTCCTCTCACTGCTCACGGGCTTTGGTTTTCTCTTCTCATGGGCCAGCAAATGCCAAATGCTCACGGGTTTGAACTTTGTCACTTGTGGGCTTTGGTTTACTCTTCTCACGAGCTAGCAAATGCTCATGAGCCATTCCTCGGAGGCCACGATTTGTGCTCACGGGCCACTGCTACCACCCATTGCTCACGGCCCACTGTTGCTAGCCACTTCTCATAAAACCACAGGCCCTGCAAAAAGAATTTCACTTGGTGCTCACGGACCGTTCAGAGGAAAATG
This sequence comes from Pseudotsuga menziesii, assembly GCA_001517045.1. Lineage (NCBI taxonomy): Eukaryota > Viridiplantae > Streptophyta > Pinopsida > Pinales > Pinaceae > Pseudotsuga > Pseudotsuga menziesii. The sequence continues at coordinate 82,118 of LPNX010057511.1, read as the reverse complement.
AAACTGCGGGATAAATTTGAAGGTGAAGGTCCGAATAGGTTAGAAAGAGGTAAGTTAGGTTAGTAATTACTTTTTTTTAAAATTAAATTTCATTTTTTATTTTGGTCTTAATTTTTTTTTTGGGGCGAGCATGTGGGAACCCCCCATTTTCGGGGGGAGGCGTGTATAAGCCCCCCATCAATGAGCTCCTAAATTGTGTGTTTCCCCACGTTTTTGAGAAAACTGGGCACCGCGAAACGTTTCACATGGAGCCCCCCAGCCCCCGGGGCATGGGAAACGCAGGGGGCGAGCCCCCGACCCTGGGAGGCGTGTCCCCGTGGAACACTGTGATTATGACTCAGATTTTTATATTGTGTTATGGTTATCATTGCTCTTATACTCACTTTATGACATGTATTAACATGTAGTGTCATGATCTAGCGGTCATAATAATATGGACTTGGATGTATTTGTATTTATTTATTGATGTCCTTACTCTGACTTTGAAGTTCTTGATCTATACTCATTGGTTTTACCCTCCCTAGGGAGAATAGAGGTAGTCATCCCCACCAGTGTTTTGGCTTGGTAGTGTTGGCTTCATCATTCACTATCTCCACCCATCCATTACCTTCCAGTTTAGTTTTCAACCCGATGACTTCTTGACTTATGGCATGGAGGACCTTTTCCCCCGCTAGAACCTTTGTTGGACAAGCCTCCTTGTTTATATTGTGTCTCGGCTCTGAGTTGGTGACAGAACTTACCTTTGGTAAGTTGGATTGTATGCCTAAATCATTCTAGTCGGTTGTCCCGATGTTTGGCACTGTGCAGAACTCCCCCTGGTCACTTGAGATGTTGTTGGCTAAAATTGAAAGCTCATGTACTACTTGCATTGGAAATATTATATATGCACCGATGGAAAATGAAAATGCTAAAACTATGTTTCTTAACATATGTGAAAAAAGGGCTAAAGCAATGAAATGCTAAAATACCCCTTGAAGGGTATAAGAAAAGGTCCAAAAAAGCAATGGTTAAAAATATGTTATATTCAAATATTGTTGACCTTATAAAATAAATATGTCTCGGATGAAACCTGCGATTAGCTGTGCTTTTAAGCACTGGTGAAGTCCTAAAGGGTCATACAGGCCAAAAAGGCCATGGAAATAAAATTGATGATCCTAATGAAACTGGATCAAGCTTGATGTAGTCATGATGCCTTATTTGAATAAGCACTCTCTAAACAACTCAACCATTTGTGAGGGACTGCCATTCCTTGTGTTGTTTATCTGACATTGGTTTTAGTGAGTTTTTCCTTTCCATATCCAAAGTGTCATGATGTTAAGTAGGAATTCATCCTTTGCCTTAGCCTTGTCAATTTCATCCTTCACCCTTCACTAGCAAATTGACTACAACTATGAAATGAGTATAGTCCTGAAAGTCTAGTATGAGTAATAATAAATAAAGCCTTATATATGTATTGGTTGATGTACCACTAGTGAAATGACTGCTACTTGTTGTGATTGTTGCTTGAATGAGTTGTAGAGCATGTCTTAGCCTTTTAACACTTGCAGCAGATGGATGATAGTTTCAGTTATTATTGGTGTCTGATCATTTACAGATGGTTATATTGTTTATTGGATATGGTTCATGATCAGATAGAGACCTGTGAGGGGTATGAGTATACACCTTAGATGGATTTGGACTCTCTGAGTCTAATGAGACAGTTTATTTCCAGTTTCGAGAACTTGCAGATATGATCAGGCTCATTCTTCCTTTCTGATGCAGTTTTTCTTCACAGCTCGATATGTCTGAGTAGGGAGATGTTTTAGTTGGATCTCCTAGGGCGTTGTATGGGCATAGGGGGTGCAACCACTTGTTTGTACCATAATACCCCCATCCCAGAGAGCCTAGTGGGATCATTTTGACAACACAGGCACCCTAGGAGGCTGTTTTGGCAGGTTCATGTTTCTCGAGGCAAATTAAAAAATGATTAAATGGCTATTAAAGAAATCAATTTGGGTTACGAAGGAAAGGAAATGACATGGGATGAGTCATAATGATGAGAGTGATGTCCTCCACACCTTCTCCAGCAGTTGCAGCACCTGATTGGGCCCACACTTATTTTTGGGCATTTTTATATTATTTTCTGGAGCTTTTGGGAGGCTCACGATTTCCTCAAGGAGGCACAAAGTCAAAGAATTAAAATATTATATTATTTTATTGTGCCATGGGGACATTCAGAGGGAGTTAGTCAATACTCCTTGGACCCACCATGTGCTTCATTTATTTCTTGTTGAGTGGATTACCCTCTTTATGGGTGATTTAGTCCACTTTGGTACTTTATGGTTATATTGATCCATCTATTGTATGTTGAGCTCATCTCAACCATTGATTAGAACATTTTATCTTTTAATATTAGTCACTTGTTTTGAAATTGGTTAGGATTCAGTTATGATTGTGGTTCTCTCATTTCTATTTAAAGGAGAGAGCTTCTCATTTGTAAGGGGTCTTTGGCTCTTGGATCTGAATAATAGAAAGATTTTTTTGTGGATATTTTATGGATCTGCTTTGCATCTGATGTTCTCAAATGGTGATTGGATAGTCTTCTCCTTCCTAGCATTGTGGAAATTCATGTGAGATCTATATTTTTCTTCTATCATTGTCTTGTCTACAGGAGGGCGTTTTGGTTGGAGCGTTTTTGCAGGGGGACCTCAACTCATTCAATTATCTTCGTCTTGTATCAGGGGGTTTTCATTAGTTTCATTTTGATCTATGATTACTTCATTTTACTTTCCTGTAGCATTTGGTTTCTTTATCTTGTCTTAGCTAATATGATATTCTTGACGTTTGCTCATGCAGGGTAGGGGGCGCATTGGTGGCTTGGGGCTTACATCTGTCATAGAAATCACTTGGATCTTCTAGAATTGATTAGGATAACAAGGATCATCACTGTTACGACTTCTACAAGCATTTCCAATACATACTCAAAGAAGACCATACTCACACAAGGAGAGACCAATCCTTCCACTCCCACGAATGCTCATCCCACAAATCCCTACAGTAGAATAGTCCCTTCCTAGGCACTAACCTCTTGGAAAGAAGACAATGTGAGAAACAATGGAATTATAAACCTTCTAAGTCCATATTGAATACTAGCAATGTCAATACCTTTTCTATGCCCAAAGGGGATATCTATACAAGGTACTTGTATCCAGTAGGCTTCCACTTGAAAGGGAAATTGCAAGCAAACTGTCATCCAAAGTAGAAATAAAGCTTTACAGAGCCTGCAGAAAAAATATATAACTACAAAATGACAGTGAAGGAAAGCAAACTTGAGATAAGAGAATGATATGATCTATTCCTTTGAGATTTTCAGCTTCTGTCAACATGCCCATCTGCCGATAAGAAAATATTAAAGAAAAACACATGAGAAGGAACACATACACCAAAACTGGACATTATCCAGTATACTCAAAAGACAAGGACTCTTTCTCTACATCATTTATCCAAAATTTCCTGGTAACAAGGAAAAGCAAGATATCTTAAATACAGAAATGTGCACCTAAATCAGTATCTTGTATACAAACACTTGAAAATCTCTATCCATGAGAAAATCTCTCTCTATATATAGTATATACAAATCTATTTCAATGTCCAGTTTAGCCTTCCATTGCTGAAGACAAAGATTTACATAAATAAACTTCAATAGAAATTAAAATTTTCAATTATCAATATACTCCCTAATAGCAAAAGCACCTATCAAAACAAAAAAAAACTACATTCATCATTGTTCTCTAGCCAAAAATTAAGACTATATTCTGATATTGAAAGGCACATTTGATCTATAGAATTTCCTTTTTGGAGTCCATAACATTGACTGACCTATATGACATACTGGGAGATTAAAATCCCACATCAACTAAACTTCGAATGTAAAATGAAATCTAACTTCTGATGTTTTCCCAGCAGAGGAAAACAACAAAGACGATGATTTCATCCAGAAAGGTTATTCAGGCTGAGCTTTCAGTTGACCTGATATTTTTTTATGTTAATGACTTGTGGATGCAACAAACTGCTTTGAGAAGCATCTGGCTAGGTACAAGTTATAGATAAAAAATAAATAATGTAGGGAATTTCAAGGGATAAACAATTTCTAGTAGCATGCACCATAACATGTTAGACAATAGGAAGGACACAAAGGGACAAAGCATGGCCATGATGCACATTAAAAGCATGTACTTTGATCTCATAGCATGGGAGAAGCATAGCATTATAAAGAGGAACTGAAAGTAATAAAAAACACAGAAGCTTACATAACAATGGTTAGAAATGGTAGGGCATTAATGCATGATTAAGAATAAGCCAAGCACTTAATAATCAATCATCACATAATGAAAGATAACCCAAGTACACAAGATGTGTATTGGTACAATAAGTACGATTAAGATGATATCTATTATCAATAGTGATATGACAGATCAAGTAGGAGAAGTACAAATGAGAATTAGTCCTCTTTATAAGTAAGCGACTTAGGGTCATTGATGATGTGGACCCTAACCAAAGGTGTGGTTACCCCTATGGGGGAATCCACGAACACCAATGTGGTCCTTAGCTGACCACCAAGGGTGTATAATAAATTACTTTTAGGTGCTATTGGAGCCACAAATCAAGGTTAGCTAACATATCTCCAACATCTCTTGCTGAATTGACTTGGTGACACAAATAAGGAAGGTTGACACAAAGGATATTTGACCAAGTAAGTATTACATCGTAACATCCCCCGTTAAAACTTAATATACACTTGGGAAAGATGTACAAACAAAAAGAATGACTTAATAGTACAATAATCCCTCCTAATGTTTAATTGGGTAGGGATACAATAATGACCAATGTTGACAACAACAATCTAGCCATGACAAGGTGCAAACAAGCTCTTAATGGTGGAGTCCATCTACATAGTTGTAGCCTCTAAAACACCTTCACAGAAATGTCTTTGGAACCGGTGATTAGAACGTGAGTTTAAACACAGTATTGCTTGAAAACTCTAGCCTACAGACGAACTTAGATTCAGTGAAACAAACACTCATTTAAATAAGAAAATGTACAAACAATCAGGGCTGGAAACTCAAACCCCACGGAGTTGTCAAAGAACAGTCTCCAAAAAATGACATAGAGATGTCCAAGAGCATGCCAAAGTGAAAAGTGATCGAATGACGTTGCAAGCACGTGTCAAAGATCAACAATAATGATGCAAACCAAGAGAGTTGATCACATGTTTTTTGAGAAAGAGGATAAAAAACTCAACAAGTGCTCCAAACACCACATGCAACAAGATGCGATATCCATCATAAAAGCATCCTCTACCACACACATGCAAGAAAGAAAAGCAAACAATGGCTTCCATCAAAAAATTGCAAGAGCATGCTGCTGCTATAGTAAAAAAATCAATCAAAAAGTGCAATGAACAATATATTGTTGTACAATCAACAAAATAAATCAACATAAGTCCTCAAACAAGTGCTCAAATGTCACTGTGACCAATTATCAATCCACTTACAATTAGTCCCGGTAGTAGGTACTGTTATGCCACATTCTACAGGCATACTAAATTCCAAGCCTATTTTTTTGCTTTTTGGGCAAGATGCATTTCAGAGTATTGAGGCCCATCTTTGTTTCTCTTGACTGATAATCACACATCACATAAAGAAGAACCCAAGGGCATGAGATGTGTATAGTTATAGTAAGTGTTATGCAACATTTTGCATGCATACTATTTTTCAGACTTATTTTTTTGCTTCAGAACACTTTGTATTCTGGAGTATTGAGGCCCATCTTTGCTGCTCTTTGAAGTGGTTTCATGATCCTGTGATACATGCCATATTTCTACTGCTATGCCATGCCATGATAATATATTATGATATGATGTACTATATGTTGATGCTACCACATGTGATGCATTGATTATCTGAATACTGATGAGTATAGTTAGTAGTATCGTACTTACAAGTTGATGAGAGTAGTAGATTCTTGATTTACTTATGTACCTTTGAACCTAAATGATTCTTGGTGGTTTGCAAGGACAATTACCCCCTTCTTTAGGTACACCTTATGGCCACTCACCCATCATCCATTCCACTTCATACTTTGGTCTGCAACCTTTTGGATAAGATTGATAGATTGACTCTTGACCTTCTTCTGTGACCCCTTCACCACGAAGGCCTCCCAGTTAGCCTTTGTGCCTCGAGCATGCTTGTGTTGCAATGGTTGTCATGACAATATATGAGGCTCTCTTGTAAAATCCTAGGGCTGTCTAAGTTGCTAATTATGATCAAGTGGAGAAAGTTGCCATGGAGTAATGTTCCTACATAGACCTGAAACCCATGTTGACCACCTAACTAACTAGGTGGGAAACCATGTACCATGCACATGTACAATGTACCTTGAAGACGATAAGGATGTACTTGACAAATTTTTTCAAGAGAGGGAGTTGTTCCTACTTCTCCTCTCATCTTTTCTCCGTGAAATTTCCTCACCCCTGGGGGGACGAGTTTGTAATTATATGTTAGCATGAGGATCGGTTTTGTAAAACTTGATTGCCTAGGACTTTATCATTGGGGAAGTCCTTTCATCGAGTGTTTTTTCACTTGGATAATTAAAATTCATTTTCAGTGATTTTAATTATCTGAGTTTTTCACTCAAAATTTCCCCCAAAGTGGTGAAAGGCATTCTAGGTATCGATTCAATGGGGTGGTTAAGGTCCATAACTGTTGTATATTACCATGCTAGAAATTATCCATAGTATTCTAGAATTTCATTTGGTTTTTTGCAATATCCCAAATCCTGATATTTTCTAATTCTAAGCAAATACGCTGATACAACCGGGCATGCAAACTGCCATACAAAAATCCCTATTTTATACCAAAAATTAGGGTTAGAGTTTGTGGGATAGAATGAACACTTACCACTGATAGGCAGGCTAAACTGCTCCTGAGAGAGTATACATGCATCAAGAGTTGAATTGGAGATGAACTGATATCTTCTACTTCCGGTGGAACCTCAACAACACGAACCCCAGATCAGCTAAGGGTGTCATTTTTAGTGAAGGAGGTGTCCGATGAAGCTGCTGATTTGTAGGACTGGTAGCCTTCCCGTGCCAGAGGTGTCTAACTTCTGTAACCAAATCCTGGCTGAACAACTGGATGTCCCATCAAAGTTGGGGATAGTTAGTCTTCCCAATGTGCGTTGAAAATCAAAATTATGATTGAGTGCTCTATTGAACCCTCTTGGCCTGTTCCTGCTTTTCATGTTGCAAAAATCTGAGAAAGTCATGGCTGAATGGAATTCATCTCCTAAGTCCCTATATTCCTGTAAGTAAGTCTCAAAGGGTTCACTAGGCTCTACCTGCATGACTAGACCTCCTACTACATCTTCCAAGAAGTGGGACATAGTAGGCCTGTTGGAAGGTATAGTATATATGTGAGGTGTATTATTTATATTGGTGTATGCAACCTTCCCAATGCTGCTTGTAGACCCTCTATCTACCGATGTTCTCAGGGTGGTTTAGTTGGAAGGGGACATTACAGTCCTCCCCTCTTGAAATTGCTTGTCCTCAAGCAATCTCTGACCAATATACCAAATCATTTGTCCCTGTCTCTTCATTTCCATTTTAATCAACCAGTTTATTCCGTTGTTGGGTGACCCTTCTTTTCCTTCGAATTGGTGTTTCCTTTCACCCCTGCTCTGTATTCCCTCCTTATATCATCTGGGATACCAGTGAGGATTGAACATGCTAGTTTTGGCTCCTTGTCCAAATCCCCTAGGACTCATCCTACCTTTGTCTGGAGGTCTACCCAGAAATCCCTTCGCACACCACTGTACCTTCCTTGACTTCTTCTGTGTTGGAGTTGGCCATTTCCTTGTGCTAGTCTTGTCCTCGTGTCTGAATATGGTGGTCATCCCCTTTTCTGTGGCTGGCCCTGAAGCTTCATTGGGCATTCCCCTCAGGACTTCCCTCTTCCTATTTGGTGCCAAAAACTCCATCTCTAATGTTTGGTAGTTGGTTGAGTATTTCCCAATTGAGTACATCCATTGTACTCCCAAAACAATGCTCGTGTCTGGCACATCTACCACACAAAAGTCGTCTACCAATGTATAATTCCCAAGCTGTACCTGTAACTGAGGTATCCTCTGTGTGCATTTCATCTTGTGATTTCCAGCCATGACAACGGTAAAGCCCTCAAAGTCCTCAATGGGAAATCTTTTCCTCTCTACCCAAGAGGCTTCTATAAAGTTGTGGGTGGCCCCACCAACAATCAAAGCAATGGAACGTTGTCCTTCGAGGCTTCCCCTGATCCTGATAGTATGGAAGGTGGGGACTTCTGTGAGGGTAGCAATAGTGGCTCTCTATGGAAATTGTTCCAATTCTGTACTATGTAGTTCTGCCTTCGATTTCTGCTCCGACTCATCTTCCTCACTGCTATCTGGAAGTACCTCAATGAGGTGTACTTTCCCTTTACCCATACATCTGTGGCCTGGTACCCAAGGTTCTTTGCAAGCAAAACATAAGTTCTTCCTTCTCAAGTCTTTTCGTGTGTCCTCATTCAACCATTCCCTCTGTGGGATTATCCTTTCCCTATTTTCTGGAAGAGGGGTAGGTTTTTCCTTGTTCTCCAGGAGATTGGCAATTTTTTGTGGCTGCTTGCTCTTTGGTATAGAATCTTGTAGGTCCAGAGTCCTACTGATAGCATCTTGCAAAGTAATTGGCCTTTAGGCCTTCACCCATCCACGAAGTGGCTTGGATAGTGCCTCCGTAAATAGCATAATCAACCATCTCTCTGATATGTCAGATACCATAACTGAAATTCTCTGCAATTCGGATATAAATGTCTCTTCACCGCCTGTCTGCTTGAGCTGCGCAAGACCCTTAAAATGAATCTCTGGGTCCTTCTTATCAAAGCGCTCCATGAGCCTTTGAGTGAAGTCACTGTAGGAAGTAATAGTGTTATGACCCAATGTCACCAGTCCGTGGTACCACCACTCATGTGCTTCCCCGTCTAAATGTATAGTAGCCAACTTGATTGCATCTGTCTCTGTCATGGGGTTAAGTTGGAAGTAGTTATCCAACTTTTGAACCCATATCCTCGCTAAACCTCCACGAGTCCCATCAAAGTTTGGGATGGTCAACCTGCCCAAGGTCTTCTGCAACTCATAGTTGTGATTGAATCCCTTGTTGAAATTCCTGGGCCTGTTCCTACTCTTCATGTTGTAGAAATCCGAAAAAGACATGGCAACATGAAACTCATCCCCTAAGTCTCTATATTCCTGCAAATAAGCCCCAAAAGGTTCGCTAGGTTCTACCTGCATGACTGGACCACCTACTGTATCTACCAAGAAGTGAGGCATGGTAGGCCTGTTGGAAGGTCTACTATATATGTGCGGTGTATTCTGTATATTAGTGTACGCAACCTTTCCACTGCTACTTGTAGATCCTCGATCACCGGTGAGGGAGGTGTATTGTTGATACCTATTTCTGGTTTCGCAATTAGAAGCACTTAAACAACCAAGCCTTCTCCCATTAGGGAGCAATTATACCATTAGTGGCAATGGGGCCCACACAACCATCAAAAGAAGCTACACCAAACAAATTAGGGTCTGCTTTAAGAACGTTAGTAGGGTTGTTTCTTTTGCATTGACGAGTGGTCAATTCCACTTGTCAACAAATGGCGCTAGAAGGAGGGCCTCAAGTAAATTAAATGATTAATGATTATTGATTTCATATATTTAATTAGTCATTTAACCTTCGGCTTAAAAGCATTTTGAGTTTATATTTTATCCTTGTCTAACGTTGCACAATGCACTCGAAGGTAGGTCAAAGGATGAGCTAATCTAATTGGAGTCAGTCTTATCACTTTTTTTAATATTCAATGGATCCTGCTCAAACCCCTATTTGGAGATGTGTTTTTGGTCGAGCTAATTATAGTACTCCATCAAGGATAGTTAAACTCTTGTCGGAAAGAAAATTTGATGGTTAAAGTGAAATATCTTCACCTTAACATGTTTTTCAATTTATTCAAAATCATGTATTTATAATGATATTGTTCATGAAGGTGTCATATGCAAGTTATTCACTCTTACTTTCGAAGGCCGAGTTAAGAAATGGTGTGAAGCTTTGTTGGTTGCTTCCATTCATACCTTAGAACAATTTGTAGATGAGTTTCTTTCTACTTTTAATAAATTTGATTATGATAAATTGTGTGAAGAATTGAATTATATTAGGAAAGAAAATGATAAATCATTAGAAGATTTTACAATTAGATTAATACATCTTAATTTCATATTTCCTTTGAAAGACATGCCTTCTATTATTGAATGGTTTCCATATCTTATGTCTCTTTCCGATTAACAAGATCAATCAATTTGAATCATGCACTAATACTTATTCACAGGTTGATTTAGATGATGATTAAGAAGTTGTAGAAATCCAATATTGTTTGAAAACTTTTCCACTTTGATAGATCAAAGGGAACATGATGTTTTAGAAAATGTAAATGTGAGTTCTGTTAATTCACATTTGTCGGTATCTTCTTTAAATGAGAAGGAAAATTTAAGTAAATATGAAGAAAGTTCTTGCACCCTCACAAACACTACAACTAATTCAAGAATGAATTTCAAGACCAATCTTCTTCATGATATGCAACAATCTTCTCCTAATTTGATTGAAGAAGTTGAAGGCCAATCTTTGGGATATTCCATTGTTAAGTGTGCTACTGATTCTCCATTAATTCCTAAATCTCCTCATTTTGAAAAAACTTGTGATTTGCTCTTACCTTTTCCTTTTTACAATGAACATGATCATGTTTTGAATAATATGTTGTGTTCAGATCTTTCGATAGAGCATATCATGAATAATGATTAGTTTATTTTAGGAGAAGAAACAAATATACATTCTAAATCAAACATGGATATTCTAATAAAAGAAGACTCCTTTTTCAAAGAGTTTTCTTTATCAAGATATGCTTTTCATTTTCTTTCATCATCCACTTATTTTTCATTGTACCCTGATATATTTCATGGTTGCACTTCTCAGGTGAACATTTCAGATCCTTTGGAATTTCATCCTATTTGGCCACACTCTAATAAAGTGTAAGATGATAATCACTTATATTTCAGGGATGAAAAGAATGAAACTTCTTCTGGTATATTTTTCTTATCAATCTTATACATGGGAAGAAGGAAATGCTTAGAGAACATATTTTTCAAAGTGTCTCCTATTGATTCAAATTCACTTGTGATCAATGAAGAATCTATTTGTTTAATCAACTGGGCGAGACTGAAAGCTTTAATGAAACAACTCAAGTTAACAGTTGCCATCCTATTAATAAAAATGTGTATTTTACAATGAGGGGTGATAACTCATTTACATCATTAGATCTTTCTAATTCATTTGGTTATTTGAAATATGAGTCCATAGAGACCTACCAAGAAAATGAGACATTTTGTTTTCAACTCGTGTTCTTGCTCCAATCTATGAAACAAATCATGCCAAGATTATTTCTCATGATATTGTTCATAACAATTCTATGCATGATCATTAATCATTTGTAGATTCGTTCCAATATGTTTATATTGGTCATTCCGCATTTCATGATAGGATTGCAGATTGGAGTAAGGATTCTTACCTTAAGAAGTTTTCGACGAATGGTAAGACCATGTTTTATTTATTTATTGGTAGAGATTCAAATGGTAAGCATGATGTATTTCATTTAATATTTCTTTTGCCGACATTTCATTTTTTATTTCGAATTGGAAGTGGTATTGTTCTTGCAGGATTAAAGATGCTTCAATGGTTACACTGGTTATTTGATTTCATATTATTTTTATTGTACATATTTAGTTTAGGTTAGGAGTAGGGTAGTTTAGTATTTGTGTACAATATGTTTGGCAGTAGATTAATTAATTTAGTTATGTTTTTGCTTGTTTCTTTAACAAATATATTACTTTTCTCTTTTCCACTTGAATAAAGCCATTATGAAGTGATGTGTCAATACTAAGCCAAAGATGAGACAATATCAAGGTATGTTCAAGGAAGTTCATTTTAATTTCCTTCTCTCTTTGTTTTTTTAATTCTTGTTCATAATTACTTTCTTAAACATTTCCTGTTAAATCATATCTTTAGTTTCTGATTATTTCGACTCAATTATGAAATGCTTTCAAAATCATAAAGCAAGAGTATTTTAGAAGGAAAAAATAGAAAAGAGATAGTCTTTAAATTGTCATTATTTTAGTTTTTCTTTGCATGGAACTTTATGAACATACCTGTTGAGGCCTGGAAGATCGCAGGTAACAACAGTTAGGGATTCTCCCCAATAAATGTTCCCAACTAGCCCGTTTCTATTTGGTATGGGGAATTCGTCTGATTTACGGTCCGGCTACTGTAGATCAAGTAACAAATTAAAGTGTTTTACCGGTTACGGCCCGGTCCACCGTGTATATTTTTAGTTTTTTGTGTTTAAGTTATGATGTGCAAGTGCCTATCTAAAAATGCAAATTGATAGAGATAACGAGGAGTGTCACAATGTGATGTGCAGGTTCTTACCTCTCGTCTTAACTCTCTCGCATCTAAATCACACATAGCAAGAAACTAACTACAACTAACTAACCTATCCCAGGGAGCAAACTTATCAGTAATCAATGAGTAATGTATTTTTGCGCATGCATTAAGAAAAATTACAGATAGTTGTTACTTATTTCAGAACACATGAACATTAATAGAAATATGAACAACAAGATAGCTTATTGTTTATGACAACCTTCATTACTCACAGTGGAAATTTCACAGAATAAACTAGAGTGCATTCATAACATGAACAGAAATTCAATGAGTTAGAACGATCTCACAGTTAATGGACATAAGCTGAAAACGAAATAGTTCACATTCAACTGATCCATAGCAAAGCATTTGAAACATTCCACCAAACTTTCTCGAGCAGAAACTTGTAATTCTTTATTGTACAAGGAAGTAGCTCTTCTTACAATATACTCTCATAAATGGCTTGCGAAAGAAGCCCCCCCTTTTACATCTAAACTCTCCTTTATTTATAAAAAAAAACAAAACCTTTGGGCTGCCCCTCGATGACCTTTGGGTTTCCTAAACCTTTTAGTTCCAAAATTTTGTCTTGTATGTGCTCTTAATTTAAACAATATGTTACATTTTAAATTAAAATTTAAGAGCACTTTATGAAGAGGGACCAGCTTGGTTGCTGATGAACTTTTTCCAAGCCTGGGCCTCTGCTGCTATCTATCTGCTTAGTAATATGTTGGTCTTTTTTAGATCTTGTTAATCTCAGACCTTTACTTTCTTCTTTTCTTTTATTTATCTATGCTTCTTCATTTCTCTTTCTCTCTTCCTCTTCCTTCCTTGTTGCTTCCTCTGCAGCTCTCTTTCTTTCTTCTTCTTCATTCTTCAGCCAACTCTCTACCTCCTGTGCTAGCCTTCTAGCATCTTCTTCCCTCTTTCTGGCCTCTTTTGCTTCTATCTTTTAGATTGTAATGTCCTCTTCCAATTAGGCCTTGAGACCCAAAACCGCTAACCTATGTGATTCCTGTGGGTTTGAGCGGTTACTAACAGCTAGGGAATTAGCTAAGGACTGATGCCATCCATAGAAGATCTAGGGCATCATCATTAGGTCAAGAAGGGCCACTGAGGCCAAAAGGCCACCTTCGTGCATGCCATCCAAGCATTATTTAATGATGCATGCACTCTTTAAGTCTCCATCCGCATGCATGCAAGTCAACGACAAATTAGAAGATAAAGTGACCTAATTAGGCCAAAGATTAGGGTTTTCACAGTTGAACATTATAAATAGAGGATAAAGCGAAAGGGGACTTGACTTTGGATTATGATTATTTTGGGAGCTCTTGGATAGCAGCACAGCGTGCCGCACAATAGTTGGGGTTGGAGACGGAGTCTTCAGCTAATGGGATTTCGGTAGTGAAACATCTGTCCTAGTCTTATTCAGGGTAAGCCATACAGGTTCACCACTTGTTCTTCATTCATTCATTTATAAGTTATCCAGTATATGGTATAGATCGCTGCAGGGACACATGTGCAGCCGTAAGAGGGGGTTTTCAGCAAGAAATCCTTAATCAGTTGTCGGGCCTTCAGATCTCGGTTTTACTCCGAAACTCAGGCACCATTCTCATCATCAGCATCATACTTCGGTACCTGATGATTATCAGATCCATCCGTGCTCATCCGAAACAGTTATCAGCAGTTTCGGGATTCCAGGGGCGTGAGCAGCTGTCTCTCAGAAGCCAGTCGCTATCCTGCCTAGAGGTCTCAAAAATCCTGCATGTACCAGGCATTCTCTCCGGCACGGGAAGGCTATCAGTCCTGCAAATCGGTAGCTTCATCAGACACCTCCTTCACTGAAAGCGTCACCCTTTTCTGACTGGGGTTCTTGCTGCTGGGCGTTCACCAGAAGTAGAAGAGATCTGCCCATCTCCAATCCAGTTCTCGATGCTTGCATACTTTCTCCGAAGCAGTTTCGTCGGCTTATCAGTGGTAAGTGTTCATTCTATCTCACAAACCCTAACCCTAATTTTTCCTATAAAATAGGTATTTTTGCATGGCAGTTTGCATGCCCAGTTGTATCAGCATATTTGCTTAGAAATAGAAAATATCAGGATTTGGGATATTACAGTGGTATTAGAGCTGTTTTCTTGGCCAGCTGTGGGCTTAAGAAATGAAAAGTAGATGAATACAGAAGGAGATGCTTTTGTAACCTATAGGAGGAGGAAGAGTAGATACATAGAGGAATTTGAAGATATCCAACTAGAAGATACCAATTCAGACATGGAACAAACAGGTATACATTCGGATAGGGGAAAAGGAACGGGAGAAGAAGAGGATCGGATGGAGTCTCACAGCTTGGTCTCTGCATTGCAAGACTTAGCCAAAGGACAAAAAGATGTGCTCAATGCAATCAACAGATTATCAACGAAACCAGAAACAGGTCTCAATAGTACACCTCCCTCACCAGTAGATCGGGGACCTACAAGTAGCAGTGGAAAGGTAGCATACACTAACATTCAGAATACTCCGCACATATACAGCAGACCTTCTATTAGGCCTACCATGCCTCACTTATTGGCAGATACAGTAGGGGGCCCGGTCATGCAGGTAAAACCTAGCGAGCCTTTTGGGGCTTATTTACAGGAGTATAGAGACTTAGGGGATGAGTTTCATGCTGCCATGTCTTTCTCAGATTTCTGCAACATGAAGAGTAGGAACAGGCCCAGGAATTTCAACAAGGGTTTCAGTCACAACTATGAGCTGCAGAAGACCTTGGGTAGGTTGAACATCCCAAACTTTGATGGGACTCGCAGAGGATCAGCGAGGATATGGGTTCAAAAGTTGGTTACCTATTTCCAACTCAACCCCATGACAGAGACAGACGCCATTAAATTGGCTACACTTCACCTGAACGGAGAGGCTCACGAGTGGTGGTACCACGGATTGGTGACACTGGGTCACAACACCATCCATTCCTACGGTGAGTTCACTCAGAAGCTCATAGAGAGGTTTGACAAGAAATATCCAGAGATACATTTCAGGGAGTTAGCTCAACTCAAACAGACAGGAAGTGCAGAAGCTTTCATATCAGAATTTCAGAGGCTAGCCATTATGGTAACAGATGTGTCAGAGAGCAGATTGACCATGTTATTCACTGAGGCTCTCACAGAGCCACTACAGGGATGGGTGAAAGCCTACAAACCCCTCACTCTGTAGGATGCCATTAGCAGGGCAAGAGATCTTCAGGATTCAGTCCCCCCAAAAAAATTCCCACTGAAAACCAATTTTCCTGTTAGGGACAAGGACAGGAAACCTTTCCAATAGGATGGGCCCAAGAAAACCTGGTTAGACGAGGACACTAGGAAAGACTTGAGAAGGAAGAAGCTATGCTTCACCTGCCAGGAACCATGGGTACCAGGACACAGGTGTGTCGGGAAGGCGAAGGCTCACTACATTGAGGTGTATTCAGACAGTGATGAGGACGACTATGAGCAGGAAGCCATAGAAGAGGAATCACACCAGGGTGACACACCAGAGGGAGTTATTGCTACATTATCTGGAGTACCAAGATTCCATACTCTCAGGTTCAGGGGAGTAGTACAGGGTCACATAGTAGGAGTATTGATTGATGGGGGAGCCACCCACAATTTCATTGACTCCGCTTGGGTAGCCAAGAGAGGTATTCAGACCGAGAAGTTCGAAGGATTCACTGTAGCAGTAACCGGGAACTCCAGCATGGAGTGCAACTACTGGATCCCAAAATTGAATGTTGCCTTAGGTAACTATCAGATGACAGACTCTTTTTATGTAGTGGATGTAGCAGATACTCATGTGGTATTGGGTGTTCAGTGGCTTTATTCTATAGGGAAATACACTACAGACTGCAGGGCAATGGAAATGGAGTTCCAGGGGCCAGATGGCAAACGGGTAGTTTTGAGGGGCATGAACACTTATCCCCCAAAACCGGTCTCGTCACAGAGAATGGAGGCAGTACTCTGACAAGATGATATAGAATGGGCTGCAGAATGTTTGGTCACCTTCAAGAAACCCCCAGATACCAGCACACAACACCCAAGTGACATTCAAGCCTTGCTACAGAAACATGAAAAGGTTTTTCGGAACCTTCCATAAGGTAGAACACCAGACCGAGGTTTTGAACACATCATCGAGCTAGAGGAGGGAACGCAAGCAGTCATCACCACTCCTTACAGGCATCCCAAAAGGTACAAGGATGAGATTGAGAAAACCATCAAAGAATTACTGGAGCTTGGATATATTCGGCCCAGTTCTAGCCCCTTTTCATCCTCAGTAGTATTGGTCAAGAAGAAGGATGGTACACTGCGAATGTGCATCGATTATCAAGCACTCAAACAAGAAGACCATTAAGAACAGGTATCCCATTCCCAGAATTGACAAACTCATGGATGAGCTTCGAGGAGCTCAATACTTCTCCAAGATCGATCTTCGCTTGGGGTACCATCAGATTAGGGTAAGGGATCAGGACATCTCCAAAATAACTTTTCGCTGTCACTATGGTCACTATGAGTTTTTGGTCATGCCCTTTGGACTTACCAATGCTCCGGCCACTTTTTAGTCATGCATGAACCACACCTTTAGAGCACAGCTACGTAAGTTTTTGCTCGTATTCTTTGATGACATCCTGATTTATAGCAAAACATGGGAAGAGCATCTGAAACACTTGGACGAAGCATTGAGTATTTTAGAAGAACATTCGCTTTATGCGAAAATGTCCAAGTGTGAGTTTGGCATGAAGGAAATGCTGTATTTAGGACACGTAATCAATGCAGAAGGAGTACAGGTTGACATGGAGAAAATCCGAGCTATCAGAGATTGGCCCGTGCCAAAAACAGTTACAGAATTGAGAGGGTTCCTCGGTTTGTGCACTTATTACCGACGGTACGTTAAGGGATTCTTCCAATTTGCAGCACCCCTCACAGAGCTCACCAAGAAGGGGGCGTTCACTTGGACAGACTTAGCACAGAAAACTTTCGAGGAGATGAAGGTTATTATGAGTTCTTGTCCATTTCTAGCATTACCAGACTTCTCACAACCCTTTGTAGTAGAATGTGATGCCTCAGGGGAAGGGTTAGGAGCAGTGTTGATGCAGAATCATCATCCTATTGCATTTGAGAGCCGTAAACTGAAGAACTACAAGCGCCATTACTCCATATATGACAAAGAGATGCTAGCCATCCTGCATGCTCTCATAAAATTCAGACAGTACCTGGTGGGCAGTAAGTTCAAAATCAAAACTGATTATAATAGCCTCAAGTATTTCCTGGAGCAGAAGGAACTGAATGCAGTGACAGCAGAAATGGTTCAGCAAAGTACAAGCCTACGATTTTGAGATCGAGTATGTAAAAGGTAAGACTAATGTAGTAGCTGATGCATTATCCAGGTGTCCAGCCCCATTATCTCTCAGTAGTATATCCATGGATTGGAGGGCACTTCTCTTAGTGGAGTACTCCACAAATAAATTCGCTTGCGAATTATTGGACGGGAAAATTCAGGATGATAGGTACAGGATTGTGGATGACATCATCTATTACAAAGACAAGATATACCTCATTCCCGAATCCACATTGAGGAAAAAGATCATTCAGGCTACCCACGATTCTCCTTTATCAGGGCATCAAGGTTTCTTAAAGACCTACAGGCAGATCAGAGAGAGGTTCTCATGGAAGGGCCTCAAGGGGGAGATTATGCAGCATGTCCGGGAATGTAGCATCTGTCAGCAGAACAAGATTGAGAACACCCATCCAGCAGGTTTACTCCAGCCACTGCCAATTCCAGAACATAAATGGGAAAGCATCTCCATGGACTTTATTTCAGGCTTGCCCAAGGTCCAAGGACGAGATTGCTTATATGTAGTAGTTGACAGACTGACCAAGTTTGCACATTTCTTCTCGATATCATCGGACTACTTGGCAGCTCAAGTAGCTGAGTTATTCTTTAGGGAGGTCTTCAGGTTACACGGGTTACCTAAGACCATTGTCAGTGATCGGGATAGCAGATTCACGGGTGCATTCTGGCAGGAACTGTTCAGATTGGTGGGGAGCGAACTGGCTACTAATACGAGTTATCATCCCCAGAGTGACGGGTAAACAAAAATAGTCAACAAGTGGATCGAAGGATATTTAAGGAACTATGTGGCAGGGCAGCAGCGAACCTGGATCAAATGGCTACACCTAGGAGAGTATTGCTACAATACTACTTTTCACATGTCTATTAGGATGACTCCTTTTAAGGCATTATATGGTTACGAGGCCTTGGACTATGTAGATTTGGCATTTGGAGATAGTAGGGCTCCTAAGGCTAAGGATTGGATACAGGACAGTCAGGACATTCTGAAAATATTGAAGGAGAATTTACAAACAGCCCAGAATCAACAGAAGTTGTATGCCGACAAGCACAGGATTGAGCAGAGCTTTGAGGTAGGGGATTTAGTATACTTAAGGCTCCAACCTTACAAACAGTCCTCACTTAAGAAGAAAGGAGCAGAGAAGTTAAAACCCCGCTTCTATGGACCTTACAGAATAATCAGGAAGGTGGGAGAGGTGGCATATGAACTAGAACTTCCACAGGAAAGCAAAATTCACAATGTGTTCCATGTATCTAGTATGAAGAAGACCCTTGGGCAACACATTGCTCCATCCACCAAACTACCTCCCTTAGATGATGAAGGACTGCTGATACTGATTCCTGAACGGATCATACAGACTAGAGAGAGGAAGCTCAGGAACAGGATAATCCGAGAATACTTGGTTCAATGGAAGGAGCTACCACCAGAGGATGCCACCTGGGAAGGTGAATAGGTATTGCATCATCCCAATTTGAAGTTGCTTGAGGACAAGCAATCTCAAGTGGGGAGGACTATAATGTCCTCTTCCAATTAGGCCTTGAGGCCCAAAACCGCTAACCTATGTGATTCCTGTGGGTTCGAGCGGTTACTGACAGCTAGGGAATCAACTAAGGACTGATGCCATCCATAGAAGATCTAGGGCATCATCATTAGGTCAAGAAGGGCCACCAGGGCCAAAAGGCCACCTTCGTGCATGCCATCCAAGCATCATTTAATGATGCATGCACTCTTTAAGTCTCCATCTGCATGCATGCAAGTCAACGGAAAATTAGAAGATAAAGTGACCTAATTAGGTCAAAGATTAGGGTTTTCGCAATTGAACATTATAAATAGAGGATAAAGCGAAAGGAGACTTGACTTTGGATTATGATTATTTTGGGAGCTCTTGGACAGCAGCACAACGTGCCGCACAGCAGTTGGGGTTGGAGACAGAGTCTTCAGCTAACGGGATTTCGGCAGTGAAACATCTGTCCTAGTCTTATTCAGGGTAAGCCATATAGGTTCACCACTTGTTCTTCATTCATTCATTTATAAGTTATCTAGTATATGGTATAGATCAATGCAGGGACACGTGTGCAGTCGTAAGAGGGGGTTCAGGGTAATCAGTTGCTGGGCCTTCAGATCTCGATTTTACTCTGAAACTCAGGCACCATTCTCATCATCAGCATCATACTCCAGTACCCAGTGATTATTAGATCCATCCGTGCTCATCCGGAACAGTTATCAGCAGTTTCAGGATTCCAGGGGCATGAGCAGCTGTCTCTCAGAAGCAAGTCACTATTCTGCCTAGAGGTCTCAGAAATCCCGCATGTACCAGGCATTATCTCTGGCACGGGAAGGCTATCAGTCCTGCAAATTGGCAGCTTCATCGGACCTCCTTCACTGAAAGCGTCACCCTTTTCTGACTGGGGTTCTTGCTGCTGGGGGTTCACCGGAAGCAGAAGAGATCTGCCCGTGTCCGATCCAGTTCTCGGTGCTTGCATACTTTCTCCGAAGCAGTTTCGTCGGCTTATCAGTGGTAAGTGTTCATTCTATCTCACAAACCCTAACCCTAATTTTTCCTATAAAATAGGAATTTTTGCATGGCAGTTTGCATGCCCAGTTGTATCAGCATATTTGCTTAGAAATAGAAAATATCAGGATTTGGGATATTACATAGATACATCTTCTTTGCAGCAATCACCCTGTCATAAACATAGCATGTTCTTATACCATCAAGATTTTACTAAAATAACAAAAATTGTATCAAGCTATTTACCTCCTCCATATGCATTTTGTAAAAATAAACTATACACAGTATTAATGCATGAAAAGAAAATGACAAGGCAAAGAAAATCCTGCAAGTTTGTGTCTTGAAACCCCCTAAATCCACTGTCTGTAACAAACTTCAAAACCCATAAAGAAAACAACTCCCCTTGTTAATCCAGGCTGCATTCGAACGGAAAACATGAACCACATTGCCGCTACTGCTAATCCCCAAAACACTGGACACTATACAGTGCTCTTCATCATGGAAAAGAAAACCCTAACTGGACCAAATGCATACAAAAACAAGGACTGGAGCAAAAATGATGGTTTCAAAAAAAATGCTCTGCACGTATATAATCCCCTGGCTAAAAATGTGGTGGGAAAAAACCCTATCGGTGGTCGACAGCTCTAAACATCAGGAGGACAGTTCAATAGGTAGCTGCAACAGTGGGCAACAAACAAACATGGATCCACGACATCATAAAGCCCGGCGGTGGTCGGAAGCTCTAAGCGCTATGGGTCGGTGACTCAAACCTAAACGCTTCTGCAGTGTCGGCGATGCAAGCCTAAGCGCTACCATGGTGTCGGTGATCGGAAGCTCTAAAAGCTAAAGGTCGGCAGATTAAAACTCAATATCTCCGCAGTGTTGGTGATTCAAAGCTGAACGTTGCCGTAGTGTCGACGATTCCGAGCACTAACATCGAGATGGTTATGCGTCGGAGGTTAGGAAGACTAACCTTTAACTACATTGGAACCAACGAGCGGAAGGACTAACCGCTAAAAGATTAGAACCTCAAACCACAATACTCTTTGTAGTGTCGCCAACATAAAGGACAAGCCCTCTGAAACGTCGGTGATGTAGAGGACTAAACCTCCGACCGTTGTCAAAAATGTTTCGATAGCGAAAAAACAAAGTCATCGACAAAAAAGTTTGAACAATAAAACCAGAAAAATAAAGGCCATGGATTCGGCGAGAAAAAGAACTGTCCATCAGGGCGTTCACTATTTGCCTTCCAAAACGACGGTGACGTAGAAGACTAATGCCCCGACTCACTCGTCAATAAACTCCCGAAACGAAAGAAAAACAGTAAGAGTCAAACGTTAAGCTCTGAAAGACAAAACAAAACTCCACAGTCTTTTATGCATTGGCTAGACAACGGCAATGCTATATCATTCAAATCCCGAAATGAAGGAAAAAAGCATTTGACCCTACTTTTGACTTCAAAAGATCAAAGTTTATAGCAGAGGAATGACAAATTTCAGGAAACCAAACAATCCCAGGCTAGATAAAATCAAAAGGAGGGTCCAAAATTTGAAAAAATTGGGGAAAAAGGTTGCAGCTGCAACAATACCTCACTTGTCTTGAAATTGATGTCGTAGCTGCACATTTAGTTGGGATTTATCTTTAGGATTTTCCAATTTTTATTTTCCTTTGTGTTGTTTGCTTTTGAATAAAACACATGATCAAATCAACATCTCATTCATCGATTAAAGGAACTTTTATCTATCACAATCTTAAGGGAAAATCATATTTACATGCAAAACAATTGAAGGATCTAACTAAGATTAGCATTGTTAGAACTTTACATTAGTGGCAAACTAATTAAACTTTTTCACAAAATCATTCTATCTGTATCATCACATCTAGTTCGATGGACATGTCATGTTTATATCCCATTTCGTCATTTTTGTTACCATTTGACCCCTTTTGCGAACTCGCCAAGTTGCATCCTATGCGTCGTTATGTCATTTTTTTTAACAGAAACTATAAAAGGTTTTATATTAAACAGGCTATGCACAGGGATACATTACATAAAATAAGCGTATACTGAGAGTTCATGTAGTTCAAAAAAGGAGGAAACAAAACTGGTCCAAAAGGATGACCAAAGAACTCCACTCAGAGTTTTTACATAGCTTCTAGGGACTGAGGTAGTGTATACCCTAATAAACTGTTGATTAAGAAACAGACAAAAAAACATGAACTATTAAAACCATTAAAGATTGCCTGGGCGCTTCATGGGTTGAACAACTGATTCCTCCTCCATAGGGTGAGCTGCTACTGCTGGAGTTTCAAGAGGCTTGTTGCCTTGATTCATGCTTACCAAACGCTAGAGGTCTTCTTGAATTCTGTCCACCTTACCCATGATTTCCCTGAGGTTGCTTTCTGTATCATCGATCCTGGAGTCATGATTACTTATCTGATATGAGGTGTAGCTGACCACTTCCCCCATATTTTTAACCTCTTGGGAAATTTCCTTGTTGTCCATAATGCCAATGGCCATCATTTCATACAAATGTCTGACATTTTTCTTTAAATCTACTAGCCCAACATTCTCATTTGCCTGGTCCATTCTGCCTTGTCTGGGGATGGCAAGAGCTAGTCTAGAGAAATTGTTGTGGAGAGCCCGAACTGCACCTGCAAAATCTTGGGCCTATTCGTCACTAGAGAAACCACCAAGAACCGATTTAAGAGTGTTCGGTTCCTGCAGGAGGGAGTCACGATCTTTCTTGCTTCGACAGGAGAGAGTGCCGACTGCACCTTCTTTCCACCCTAAACAATTACAACCCAGAATCAAGTTGTTACCTGCTATGAAAGACTGGTCATCAATGGAGAGGCTGAGCCTAGAACTAGAGTTCGAAAACCACAGAGAAACACCAGCTTGTGAAGAGCAGAAGCAGGTGAAGAAAGCGGTGGAGCCAACCTTTTTTTTACAAATACCCTGGTGAGAGGTAGAGACTCCCATGGGATCTCCTACAAAATGCCCTCGTCAACCCTTGTAATAATATCCAACAGAATCCTCTCCAAAGAAATCACATAACGAACGAAGTGCACACCATTGCCAAAAGGAGATTGAGGGTGAGGAAGGCTTCGGGGGGAAGACATATTGAGGAGGACGAAAAGACCCAGAGCGTGCGAGTTGCAGGAGAAATTAAGCCAAGGGATATGGGTAATTAAACCTTCAAGGATCGAGGAAAGGCCAGTGCAGAGTGGGAGCCACGCGACAGAAGAGTGGGGAGGAATAGGACGACATGTTAAGGCAGGAGATCCTTCATGAAGATCCACGGGAGTGAGGCCAGTGGTGAATAGGGAGCATGCGGCGGCAAAGTGAGGAGGAGTAGGACAACGCATTGAAACATAAGAGCCTTCACAAAAATCCTTGGAGGTGAGTTCTATGTGGTTGGGGTCTAGATTTGCATCCCACAAATTCATTAAGGTATGGGTTTGGGGTGTGAGAATTGACCGTTTAGACAATAGTGGCCTTGGGGTAAGGAGGCCCCCGTATTAGCCAAGGCATCAACAACAACATTATTTGTGCAAAGAATGTGATAGAATTCATAGTGCTTAGATAAGAGAGGAACTATTTTATCATGCAGACGATGACACTTTATAGAGCCTGTGGTATAGCCATTGAGCATTTTATATATGACGTGTCGAGAATATCCAAATATCGCAATCCTGGAGAGATCTTTGTTAGCTAGGATTTTCATTCCCTAAAGAGAGCCAACCACTTGGCCTCATTATTGGTCCTATAGCCAAGACCCCAAGCGAAGTTTTGTTCAACTTGTCCTCTAGGATCCAGAAGGATCCCCCCCTGCACCTGCCACCCCTTATGCATCGTTATGTCATTGTCAAATCAAGTTTGGGAGATTTGTCATTTTTGTTGTGTATAGTCACATCATTATTTTTACATTAGTTTGATTCATGGATCCTGGTCATATCATTTTTTTCAAATTCTAAGACTGTTTGACCCTCTTGACAGTTGGTCGAGTTCCAACAAGAGTGAGTCTTTTTCGCCTTATTAACTAAAATTTGTTGGTCATGAGAATCTAATTCTCCCTTTCTCTTTTGATTTGTGATATATTTGTATACGCATTTTCCTTTGGTGAGATTTTGATATATTCATGGTTTGTTTTTAGTTTGAATTGTATATATGTTTATCTCATTTTGATTGAACTAATCTTTAGACTCTTGGTTTTCTTTTTAGGTTTATTATGAGTTTTTCATTGTAGAATGACCATTTGTGAGTTTTTTGTTTTGTTTTGAAACAATAAAAGGGTTTGTGATCCTCAACAATTTTATGGTAACACCTAGGTAATGTTTTCAGGACTGTTTCCAATCACAATCCTCGCACCTAATTATATGTATAAAGTTTCGTGACTTACAAAAGTAAAATTTCTTTTGTGGAGGAACTCCCTTGTTTACATGAATTCATCCTTATTACGCTAGCACACATTTTTACTTCAAGTTTCTTACAACTTTCTTCTTCTATGCCCCATCCACCTCACATTAAATAGCTTATGCCTTAAATGATTGATGGAAGGGAGACCTAAAGATGAATTTTGTAAGTAAGTAACCGCAAGGAAAATGTGAGTGACTCTCATATCACCACACTTCCCTAAGCACCTACATTGCACAAGCAATTATTCATATACATGCAATTATCTATGTACAAATTATAAAGATGCATCTTAATAAAGGGAGGTTGGAAGCACTTACATAGTGTGGGAAGTATAAGTAAAGCCATTGGGGTTATGGATGCTCTCTGGCAGTGGGGCCATGCTTGTATGACCCGTCGCTTTCATTACCCTTATTTCTTACGCAATACTTCATATATATCTTATGGCTATTCAAATGGAAGTTGACAATACTATCTAGTGTGGGAAGTATAAGTGAATGCGTTGGGGCTATGGAAACTCCATGTTAGTGGGTGGATGCTTATATGACACCAAGGAATCTTTGTCAGGGCTATGGATGCTCGTGGGTAGCGAAGCAATGCCGAGTTAAATAGAAGACGATGAACACACATAGGCAATTTTTTACTTACACAAATTAAAACTTTTAGTCATTCCTTGTATCAATTGCCATATGGACTGTAAGTCAGTAGAGAATTATCCTCATAATTGGATATAAGAGGAAATATGTAAGCTACTTGATTTCATGTTGAGTGGAAGCATCTTTCAAGTTCATAAACATATGGTGGTACCCATTATTTAGAGATTTATTTTTACCCATTATTTATTGAGCTTATCTTTAATATTAGGCGTGCATAAGTATTTTAAATAATATTGAACACAAATAACTACTTCACCCACGTGTCGCCATTTGTTGATCCCTCAACAACTCCCCCTAAATTTTGCGAAAAATTAAGGGGCCCCAATTTTGAATTTTTGTGAAAACATTGTTTTTTTATTACCTTCGATTTTGTATGCTTGATTTGAAAATGTGATTTGGTGGTTGTTTCCTTCCTTCAATATTTTGCTCTTAGTGCTTTATGGTTAATTCTTTTGGTTTGTTTTCATGGGGTGATTTTATGATGATTTGATGGTTTCCTTTACTAGTTTATAGATTCTTTTGCTTTCATGAAATGAAGGTCTAGTGGATTAGATTTTTTTTTATTTTTTGTTTTGTTTCAGTCCTTGGATTTCCTAGTTACTCGACAATGTTTGCACACTCTTATTTGAACTTAATTAAGTCCATTCCATTCCTCAATTTGCTTAAATTGGATTTTTTGATGTTTCGATACTATCACAAAGGTTTGGCTTGCAATTAATTAATGATTTATTTTGAGCATTTTGGCAGATTATAATAATTTAACTAAAAGCTCAATTTTAAATATTTCAATCCTTGTCTTAAAAGATTACATATCAAAATGTGGAATCAAGTTGATGGTTATGATGTTGGATGATCTATCAAATTTCGCAAAGCCTTGAACTTCTGATAATTTTTTTCTTTTATACAATTTTATAATTTGGGAAATTTAAAATAATTTAATTAAAGATTATTCTTTACAAAAACTCATTTAAAAAAAATATATGTCAAAATAAAAAAAATAATAAATAATTTAATTTTTAACAAAGCATTAGTTTTTAAAAGTTTTACACTTTATCAAAAAAATCTTTTCTTTTCAAAATTTTAATTCTTTTGACGAACCAAAATAATTTCAATTTGGGCTTAGTTATACATGATTTAGATCATGTTTTAAAAGATTATATTTTAAATATTTAAGACAAGCTAATAACATTAAATTTGGAAAAAGCGAAAAATGATTTTTCATTAAAAATTATATCACGTTCGTAATTTTTATTTTCTTTGGCAAAGTGAAGTTAACTTAAACATGGTTTTTTAAAATGCATTCCTTTTGCATCTTAAAATAATATTTATCAAATATTAAAGATGACCCGATGGATTTCAAATTGAGTGAAATATCAGTTTCCTTGAAACTCTTAGTTTTGATAAAATAAAAGAGAAGAAAAACTTTACTCACTTTGATTTGAGGACTATTTTGATTATTTTTTTCCAATTGAAAAAATGGGTTAAAATATAGTTGTGATTACATCAATTTAATTATGAAGTCTATTTTATTTTTTATATTTGACTAAAAAAAGAACTTTTAACATAAATTGTATATGAAACTTAGTTAAATCACTTTTCATTTTTATTATTTTTATAACTATAAGTTTATATGAGCTTGTAATTAAATTTTACCATTATTTATCTAAAAGATGATAAGTTAGAAATTGGACACATGGTGAAATTAATGATATCCTCAATTGGTATTTTAAATTTCCAAGGATGAATAGTTAACATGAAAACATGAATATCAACATAAGATATGACTGATTGCTTTTTTAATTACAGTTAACTATTGTTTCTCTTGGACATGGGAGGCAACGGTGTGTGTGTGGGGGGGTAATTTTTGACCCCAGTGGAAAAATGATCCAAACCTATGCTTGGGGTTTGGGAAAGAAGTCAAACAACTAGGATGAGTGGAAAGTTTTAATGCAAGGGATTAAACATGGAAGAGTTAGGCATTGAAACCTATCAAGCTTTTGGTGTCTCTCAAATTGTGATTCAAAAGATGCAAAATATATGCTCTAGCAAGATAATGGAGATTAGGAGAGTGCAAAAAAGAATTTTTTCCTTCATGCCTGACATATCTAAGGTTCAATTCTTTCATGTCAACCACCACAACAATAGGGACACTGATAAACTTGCCAACGTCGGTTCCAGGTTAAGGTAAGGATAAATGAGGGTGAATAATGGTAACCCCTCCATTAAGTGGAGTTCATGTTTTCACCATTAGATAGGCATGCCTTCTTTCTCTTTGAGGGGAAATATTGGCTTCGAATTGCTCACGAAAGTGCCTAGGCCACCCTGGCCTTCCATTTAAGAAGATTGGATAGATGTGAATGCCAAGGCAATGGAGGAAAGAGTTGGAGTATAGGTGGTTTGTGGAGTGGGATAGAATCAAGGCTCCTTTATGTCCCTCGGGGAGTCTTTATTGTCTGGCAGCATTTCCCATGTAAACAGATGATTCTTGGATTTCAATGATCTTTTGCATGCTTTCAAGCCTGTTAAGCACAAAATATTCGCAAATCCCTTCTGCATTATGTATATGCTCGGAAGGAAAACAATTGTTGTCGTTTTCAGAAAGCAAGAAGAGCGTGAGCCTATAGAATTAAGTAGATTTCGATCTCTTCCTAAGGATGTTAGCAAAATGGATAAGGTTCTGAGTGAGATTAGGGACCTAAAAAACATTACAGTTGATTATAAAAATATGTTGTGCTATGATTACGAGGTTTCCACGATAGTTTCGGAAGAAAACAAGAAAATTTTAGTTGATATCTCTAGCATAGATTCCCGCATTGATAATATTGAGGGAAGATATCGGGTTCAAGATGGAGAGGTCAAGGATATTAAGCACTGGATTTTGGATATGGAAAGGAGCCACAAAGTCTGACAGGAAGGGATTCGAGAAGCTATGGCTGGAATGAAGAATAGAATTCAGGAGCAACTCATGCATGCCAATGAACGAAATGAGAACCACTTTATTCAGATGAGGGATATTCTTGGTGAGGTGCAGGAAGACTAGGATAGGCTGTGTAGTAGGAACAACTATTCCTCGCATGAATAGGAGATGGCTTCCCTAATGGAAGAAGTTTCAATGGTGCAGCTGGATGTAGCAGAAAACCAGTTCCAGGAATGAAGATTTAGTCCCTCTCTCTTTATTTTGCTATGTTTTTTTCCTACTTCTATGTGGTCAATTCATTCGAATGTCTAGTGTTACAAGCAGTAGAATAGGACATGGAAATCACTCTATTTTTGTATATCTTAAAGAGAATTTAGAATCATAAGATATCCTAGACACTTTATGTCTAACTCTAATTTTGAACAGTTCTCTAATGGATCGAGGGCGCTTTGTGTGTGTATTTCTCGTTTCTATTAATAAAAACTATTGTTTCTCTTGGGCTATAGGAATATTATTGATTGACATTGCATGAATTAAAAGAACGAAAACAACATCATCCATGTGTTGTTGTAAAGGCCTGCCATGATGAAACTTTTTAAAAGATGCCAGATCACATTTCTTTTGGAGATCCTACCAGGTGGGTAAAAGATTTAACTGCTTAATCTACCTTCACATAAGAGGACACCCACATAGTTGTCTTGAAATTGAAGGAAGTCGTCTCTAAAAAAACGATATCTCCAATAGTAATTGCACGGATAGTCATGAATTCAATGCAGGAAATGTGTCACGAAGCTTACACCAAATCATAAATTTGTTAGGTTCATGGAATAATAAGAAAGGGAGACCATTACTTACACCAGTTAACAAGGAATCATCAGGGATCCACCTTGTTACATTGATTAAGACACCATTTTATTAAGCCACCATTTGAGGATATGGAGTTAGTTGAAATCCACGAACCGGATCCATTTTCTTATCAAGAAACATAAGGGAATAAATTTACAAGAAATAGAAGACACATTTTCAATGAAATATTGCCAGCAAGATCGTTGTTTGGTCACATCGGATCTCATTGAAGAAAGATACTAGGTTGAATGGTTTCATCACTTAGCAGGGAACTATGGAGATGTCACTAGATTGATTTTCCCAATTCATCATCACAACTAGAACAAAAAGATTGATTATATTGTTTTTTAAATTGCCACGATTTACATGCAATAAAGATGTATTTACACCTTATCATTACATCGGTCCACCTTCTTTCCAACCCATTGTGTTATTAAAAGGACTAGACTATCAAGACACATGCCCATCAAACCAATAGCCATTTATTTGGTAGAATAGATTATGCTTGCTCACTAGATTATAAAGGAGCAATCTTCCTTGATCTTTACTTATCTAGATTAGTTGGATTAAAACAAACAAATTACCACAACGAGGAGATAAAGTTCCACGACAACTAGTCTATGATTGTTGAATAATAAAATTGAGTTTTTTTCTCAAGGTAAAAATTTTATTTCATTTTTATTTATTTATTAAGTTTCACATTTGTATTTTTGGTGCAGGTGTAAAAGTTGAAGCGATGGAATAGAAATGCAACCATTTCATATTAAAAGAAACTAATTGATCGAATGAGATGAGAAAACTGGAGAATATTTCGTGGAATTCATGGGAAATGAGGAAAA